>CAUJNA010001001.1:2381791-2529451 GCA_963377175.1 Effrenium voratum | reverse complement strand
TTTTCCCGAAAGCATTGCGAAGGGTTCTTCCGTGCGGAGCTCTTGGTCAACTTGCGCAGAGTAGCTTGCACAGAGTCACCAGCATGGAGATACCCAGCATGGAGATACTCGCGCAGAGTTACTAGCACAGAGTAGCTTGCACAGAGGTACCAGCATGGAGATACTTGCACAGAGTCACCAGCATGGAGACGCCAGCATGGAGATACTTGCACAGAGTCACCAGCATGGAGATATTGGCACAGAGTCACCAGCATGGAGTCACCAGCATAGAGTTACTTGCGCAGAGCCAAGTGCAAAGAGCCAAGCGCATAGAGCCAAGTGCTCAGAGCGAAGTGCAAAGAGCGAGGTGCAAGGAGCCAAGTGCACAGAGCTAAGTGCGCAGAGCCAAGTGCAAAGAGCGAAGTGCATCGAGCCAGGTGCATAGAGCCAATTATAGAGCTAAGCTAAGCTAGGTGTAGAGGCTCGCAGCTGTGTAAGCTAGGTTAAGTAAGTTAGGTTAAGTACTTAACGCGCGGGAAAGAAAGAGAAAGAGCTCGGTATTAAGAATCTCTTTTAAGGCGGGGGGTGGGGATGTTGCGGACGATCGGGAATGCGACCCTCTGCGGGGATCGGCGTGGTCGAGGTGCAAAAACTCAAAGTTTTTGGCGTGTTTTGCGGTGCCCGCGCGACCCTCTGCGGAGATCGGCGTGGTCGAGGTGCAAAAACTCAAGGTTTTTTGCGTTTTTTGATATGCCCGCACGACCCTCTGCGGAGATCGGCGTGGTCGAGGTGCAACAACTCGAGGTTTTTTGTGTTTTTTTGCGCGCTTTGCGGGGGTCGGCGTGGTCGAGGTGCAAAAACTCGAGGTTTTTGCGTTTTTGACATTCCTGGATGAACCCTGTGCGGAGATCGTGGCCCCGTGCGAATTCTTCTTCGTGCGTGTCGAAGCGCCTCGCTGTGGCGCCGTGCGATTTTGTTGCTCGCGAAATGGCCTTTGGAAGTTGTCTCGTGGTTTGCGCGCCTGCTTTCGCAATCCCGCGGTCGCGGGTTCGATTCCCCCCTGGTCCGCGGCAGCCGGCTTGAACATCGCAGCTTTTAAGTACAAACGTAGTACGCGGAGCGTGCTCCTGCAGCTCCGGCTGAAAATCGTAACATTTAAGTACAGTACATTATCGGAGCGTGACTCCCGCAGCTCCGGCTTGAAAAACGCAGCTTTTAAGTACAAACGTAGTACGCGGAGCGTGCTCCTGCAGCTCCGGCTGGAAAATCGCAACTTTTAAGTACAGACGTAGTATGCGGAGCGTGCTCCCGCAGCTCCGGCTGGAAAATCGCAACTTTTAAGTACAAACGTAGTACGCGGAGCACACTCCCGCAGCTCCGGCTGGAAAATCGCAACTTTAAGTACAAAAATAGTACGCGAAGTACATTCCCACAGCTCCGGCAGCACTTGTGCAGAGCAACTTGCGCAGAGTCACTTGCGCAAAGCGCTTGCGCGGAGCAACTGGCGCAGAGCACTTGCGCAGAGCAACTTGCTCAGAGCACTTGCGCAGAGCAACTTGCACAGAGCACTTGCGTGCAGCAGCTTGCAGAGAGCAACTTGCGTGCAGCAGCCTGGAACAATGCAGCTTGCGCAGACCACTTTCGTGAGAAATCGCGCGGCGCAGTTCGTGCAAAGCACATTGCGCCGAGCAGACTCCTGCAGAGCCAACTTGCACAGAGCCAGTTGCGCAGAGCCACTCGAAAAGTAGCGTGCGTAGAGCCAACTTTCACAGAGCCAAGCTGCGCAGAGCCATCTTGCACAGAGCTAAGTTGCGCGAGTGTGCTTTGCAGAAACTGTGGCCGTCGTGAAGTAAGCTTTGCTATTGATTGCTTTTCCTTTTGCTTGTAATTCGTTTCGAGCTTTACGAGCTTTACTCTTCTTGTTTTAACGGATGTAAATATGTGGGATCGAGCACTGCCATGTTTCCTCTCGTAGGACGATGAGATGGAGCTCTCATGTGACCATACACATTGAGCATCGCCACGTGCAGACACGCTCGCCGCAGCGATGTAAAAAGGTGTCTCCGCGGCTGGATGAGCACCTGGGGAAAATGCTTTCGGGCCAATCGTCCTCTAGTTGTTTTGAGCCACACCCATCTGTAGATGGATCACTTTCAGCTTCTCATGTACGTTTGATGATCGCAGAAAAGTGCCACCTCAGACATCTCAAGGCGCAACGTCATCTTTTCGACCCACTGGGGGCTGCTGCAGAATGTGCTGGCTGCGAAGTTGAGCTGAAACTTCCAGGCGGGGGCGTTTGGGAAGTGGTCAAGACCCATTGGCTCGGGTGGGTGTGGCTCAAAATTCAAGACCCAGGGTTACGCAGGCTTTAGTCTATTTTCCATTTACCAGGGTTCCATTTTGGGCCACTATTTTTGACCCACAGCCAGGTCTGTATGATATTGTTGGTTGTTGCATGCCTCCGGCATCTGTTCATCTTCTCGCTGCACGCCAACACCACCCCTTTGACAACACCCGGAGTCAACTCTTGTGGATTGTCTTATATATTTGCTGTCCTTGTTTCCATTAAGAGTTCTTACAAAATACGCTTTCTCACTCAAACGCCAAACCTCATATAGGGTTTCATAGGGTGGTTGTGATTGGGCAATTCTGCACAAGAGAGGAATGTTTAAAACACAACTTCAAACCATCCCCAGCCCCGTTTTCCCTGTGCGGTTTTCCGGCCAGTTGTTCAGAGTTGTTCTGAGTTTTTCCGTCCATCATGGGCAAGCGAGGTTTCTAACTGGCCATTCCAGTTTGGCCGAGTTCACACATTTTGCCAAGCGCTGGCACATTGTCGAGTTGCTCGACGGTTTCTCCGGTTGTTTGAGTACTTTTGTAGCCAGTGACTTCCTGGCTTCGGGTGTTTTCCGAGCCCATTTTGAGGTTGGTATTGGCGGCGGCTCTGGTGGGGTTGGCGCTCCCCGGTTTCCAAACGGGTTTGTGTCAACTTTGCATGTGTCCAGGTTAGGGCCCGGACGTTTGCCCAGAGACTTTGGAAGCCTTACGTTTTGGAGTGCTCAAAAAACTACCCACCGCTGCTCAGGCGTGGTCCAGGCAGAGCAGGCAGAGCAGGCAGAGCAGGCAGAGCAGGCAGAGCAGGCGGGGACCTGCCAGCCAGCTTGCATGAGGCAGTTTGCTTGGAATGTTCGGGGGAGACGCACTTTGGCGCGGGGTCTCGCCGGGCCTGAATGGAAGTCCAGGTTTTCGGGAGTGCCCAGTGCGACTGATTCCTGCGCGCAGTCGTTCATGATGCGCGCCAGGCCTGGCGCGACAACGCAACCGCTTGCCACCTGAACGAGGCGCGCCTGCTGTGACTTGTATTTCATGGGGCCGGCGGGGTGGAAGACATTTTGGTTTGACGTCCAAATCTGGACCTTAGTTGTTGGTAGCCAGAACAAACTAAGGCAAGCAAAAGCCTGATGTCTGATGGTACTGGAAGTCCCTGGTCTACGGATTGTTGGTGCACGCGGAGATGCAACGATCTCCTCTTCTATGGCGCGTGTAGTGTTTTTTTTTGCTAGAAAGAAGGGCCTTGCGCCAGAAATGCATGGTATGGTACACATGATTGCCAAAGGGTCAATGGTCTGCAAAACACAGAACAGGCGCTGGGTGGGTGGGTGGGCTGAGTGAGAAAAAGCGAGGGAGAGGCGACATGCGCACGAGTTGCCTGGAAGAAGAAGAAGAAAGAAAGAAGGGCGCGTCAATGAGCTTGGAAATCATATTGCGCATAGTCGCGTAGATTTCGCGAGGGATGCTTGGCCACGTTTCAGACTCGCAAGCCAAAGGCCAAGCCAGCTCAAGGACGCATTTGTGTGGAACAAACTGTATGACGTTTTTGTGAATCCATTAATGGAGCTCTGCTCCTCTTGTACTGAGAAGTCTGTCAAGCAACCGTTTGCCGCTGGCAGGACAGCCTCCGCATGCCCTTGCAACCCTGAGCGTCGAGCGCACGTACGATTTTTTAAGATTTCAATTGAGCTCGGAGGTGTCTCATCTTGGAAACGCTCAACGCCTTAGTACTAGGGCTGCAAGACTCGCACCTAGCTTACACTCAGCCACATCGAAGTCAACAATGCATTTGCGCTTGCCCATGTCGTTTGGGCAGGAGGCACGCAGCGCACAGCTCCATTTTGCACTCGCGCCAAGAGCGAGTCCTTGGTAAGGTCATGTGTTGAGTCTTTGGGCCGATGCCATTGACTGGCTTGCCGAGGTTTCAGCCGCTCAAAGATCGCTCGCTCAGAGACTGCGTCAAAGGCACTGTTTTGTCGTGAGCAAGCAGCGCCATGCATTGCTGGTTCACTTCTGTGCTGGGTGTTTGGCCCGGGCAGACTACAGAGTTTGTGGTAGTTGCATGCTTGCCAGAGCAGCTTAGCAAAGCTGGGAATTTTCAGGAGTGCTTGAAAAGTGTAAGCGTCAGTGCCACATCGACAGCTGCAGCTGTTGCCACTTGGCATCATAGCACTTGACCAAAGACCCAAGACGTGCGCATGATGTCCTAACATAACGGTTGCCAACCACAGTATCACGCGCGATGTGCTTGCACAGCTGTTGACTCAAGACATGTCGTGCTGTTAACGACCTGCTGTTTGCCTTGCTGAATGCGGTGGAGCAGCGGCGCAGCGGAGAGCATGGCACTGGCATAGCCTTGCTACTGACCGGCCCCGATTGTGTGCTTAATGCCGCATTTTTGGCCCGCAGTACAAATCAGCTGCCTCGTTTGCAGCGTTTGTCTCAACGCAGGATAGCCCCAACTGAGCGTAGAGGCACAAGCGCGGCCAGACGCGCACAGACATGCACCGCTTGTTGCATGAGCGCATCTCAGTGATGGACTGCGTCAGCGGGCCCTGCTTTCGTGCTGCAGCCTTGTGAGAGATGCGCCTTGCATATCTGTCATGCGCTTGCAAGACTTCCGCCTCGTCTCGCTGCGCTGAAGGCCTTGGACGATGTTCGCAGTTGAGCAGGTTGTTTGTACTTCCCTGGCAGCTGCAGCTCTGCGGTTTGCTTGCGTAGGATGCAGTCCTGCGCGAAGACTCCACAGATCTTCCTGACAGGGTTCTTATGCGGTTCGTTTTGAACCGTGCTATTCCACGTGTCAACTTTTGTTGTGAATGTAATCAGTCTCAGCTTGCAGTGGCACCGGGTGGCACTCAGGGGCTTTGTGCTCAGAAACGCACGCTCGGAGACTGCGCGAAGGGCACGCTCGGGGTCATTGTCTTGCGGTGTGCAAGCAACTTGTTCGCTTCTGTGTTAGCGTGCTTGGGCCGAACAGACTAATTACAGAGTTTGCGGTAGTTGCGTGGTGTGGCAAGTGTCCGCTTGCTTGCCTCAGCAGCCTCAGCAGCTTGGCAAAGCTGGGCAATCTAAACACGCACGCATCGCCCCATCGACGCTGCGGCGCGCAGGGTCTTGCGGTTGCCGGCGGTTTGACAAGCGCAAGGCAGGTTACATATTTCGCCAGGCCGCGGGGGTGGAGTCGCAAGACTTCAGATGTAGTTGTGAGAAGATGTTGCTGAGGGGTCTGACCACGAGGTTGATATGTTGCCTGCCTTGCTGAATGCAGCATTATCGTAGCGGAACGCATGGTATGGGCGCGGCCTTGTCACCTGGCTGGCTGTTGGCGCCTAAGCACACAGCCCACGCACGACACCAGGGCTGCCTGCTGCCTGCTTGAGTATGCCGCTTGTGCCTGCTGCTTGCGCTTTTTGCGTGTTGGGCAGTGCACGACTGGACTGGGCGACAGAACCAAGCTGCAATGAGTTTGGCGCCTCAACCTGGTGGGCTAGCTGCCTGGCACGCTTTCTCAGCTTAGTGTTGGAGAGGGTCAGTCACCATTGCCTTTGCGGCCGAGCTGGCTGGGAGATGCACTATACGCAGCATCGTTTGAGGCAATGTTCCAGTGCTGAAGGATTGGCTGAGGGCCTGCTGGTTTGAATTGTGGCATTTGCTTGGACAAAGTGTTGGGCTCTTGGCGCACGCTTGAATTTGCATATCTGTCATGCGCTTGCAAGACTTCCGCCTCGTCTCGCTGCGCTGAAGGCCTTGGACGATGTTCGCAGTTGAGCAGGTTGTTTGTACTTCCCTGGCAGCAGCAGCTCTGCGGTTTGCTTGCGTAGGATGCAGTCCTGCGCGAAGACTCCACAGATCTTCCTGACAGGGTTCTTATGCGGTTCGTTTTGAACCGTGCTATTCCACGTGTCAACTGTTGTTGTGAATGTAATCAGTCTCAGCTTGCAGTGGCACCGGGTGGCACTCAGAGGCTTTGTGCTCAGAAACGCACGCTTGGAGACTGCGCGAAGGGCACGCTCGGGGTCATTGTCTTGCGGTGCGCTTGCAACTTGTTCGGTTCTGCATTAGCGTGTTTGGGCCGAACAGACTACAGAGTTTGCGGTAGTTGCGTGGTGTGGCAAGTGTCCGCTTGCTTGCCTCAGCAGCCTCAGCAGCGTGGCAAAGCTGGGCAATCTAAACGCGCACGCATCGCCCCATCGACGCTGCGGCGCGCAGGGTCTTGCGGCTGCCGGCGGTTTGACAAGCGCAAGGCAGGTTACATATTTCGCCAGGCCGCGGGGGTGGAGTCGCAAGACTTCAGATGTAGTTGTGAGATGATGTTGCTAAGGGCACTGACCAGGTTGATAAGTTGCCTGCCTTGCTGAACGCAGTGGAGCATTGTGGTATGGGCGCGGCCTTGTCACCTGGCCGGCTCTTGGCGCCTAAGCACACAGCCCACGCACGACACCAGGGCTGCCTGCTGCCTGCTTGAGCCTGCCGCTTGTGCCTGCTGCTTGCGCTTTTTGCGTGTTGGGCAGTGCACGACTGGATTGGGCGACAGGTGCAAGCTCAATGAGTTTGGCGCCTCAACCTTGTGGGCTAGCTGCCTGGCACGCTTTCTCAGCTTAGTTTTGGAGAGGGTCAGTCACCATTGCCTTTGCGGCCAAGCTGGCTGGGAGATGCACTATACGCAGCATCGTTTGAGGCAATGTTGCAGTGCTGAAGGACAGGCATATCTGTGATGTGCTGCAAGACTTCCGCCTCGTCTGGCTGTGCTGAAGGCCTTGGATGATGTTCGCAGTTGAGCAGGTTGTTTGTACTTCCCCGGCCTGGGACTGACCCTGGCAGCTCTGCGGTTTGCTTCCGTAGGATGCAGTCCTGCGTGAAGACTCCACCGATCTTCCTGACAGGGTTCTTGTGCGGTTCGTTTTGAAATGTGCTATTCCACGTGTCAACTGTTGTTGTGAATGTAATCAGTCTCAGCTTGCAGTGGCACCGGGTGGCACTCAGGGGCTTTGTGCTCAGAAACGCACGCTTGGAGACTGCGCGAAGGGCACGCTCGGGGTCATTGTCTTGCGGTGCGCTTGCAACTTGTTCGGTTCTGCATTAACGTGTTTGGGCCGAACAGACTACAGAGTTTGCGGTAGTTGCGTGGTGTGGCAAGTGTCCGCTTGCTTGCCTCAGCAGCGTCAGCAGCGTGGCAAAGCTGGGCAATCTAAACGCGCACGCATCGCCCCATCGACGCTGCGGCGCGCAGGGTCTTGCGGCTGCCGGCGGTTTGACAAGCGCAGGCCGCGGGGCTGGAGTCGCAAGACTTCAGATGTAGTTGTGAGATGATGTTGCTAAGGGCACTGACCAGGTTGATAAGTTGCCTGCCTTGCTGAACGCAGTGGAGCATTATGGTATGGGCGCGGCCTTGTCACCTGGCCGGCTCTTGGCGCCTAAGCACACAGCCCACGCACGACACCAGGGCTGCCTGCTGCCTGCTTGAGCCTGCCGCTTGTGCCTGCTGCTTGCGCTTTTTGCGTGTTGGGCAGTGCACGACTGGATTGGGCGACAGGTGCAAGCTGCAATGAGTTTGGCGCCTCAACCTTGTGGGCTAGCTGCCTGGCACGCTTTCTCAGCTTAGTGTTGGAGAGGGTCAGTCACCATTGCCTTTGCGGCCAAGCTGGCTGGGAGATGCACTACACACAGCATCGTTTGAGGCAATGTTGCAGTGCTGAAGGACAGACATATCTGTGATGTGCTGCAAGACTTCCGCCTCGTCTGGCTGTGCTGAAGGCCTTGGATGATGTTCGCAGTTGAGCAGGTTGTTTGTACTTCCCCGGCCTGGGACTGACCCTGGCAGCTCTGCGGTTTGCTTCCGTAGGATGCAGTCCTGCGTGAAGACTCCACCGATCTTCCTGACAGGGTTCTTATGCGGTTCGTTTGAAACCTCCGTGCTATTCCACCTGTCAGCTTTTGTTGTGAATTTAACCAGTCTCAGGTTGCAGTGGCACTGGGTGGCACTCAGGGGCTTTGTGCTCAGAAACGCACGCTCGGAGACTGCGCGAAGGGCACGCTCGGGGTCATTATCTTGCGGTGCGCAAGCAACTTGTTCGCTTCTGCGTTAGCGTGTTTGGGCCGAACTGACTACAGAGTTTGCGGTAGTTGCGTGGTGTGGCAAGTGTCCGCTTGCTTGCCTCAGCAGCCTCAGCAGCTTGGCAAAGCTGGGCAATCTAAAGGCGCAAGCGTCGCCGCATCGACACTGCGGCGCGCAGGGTCTAGCGGTTGCCGGCCGTTTGACAAGCGCAAGGCAGGTTACATATTTTGCCAGGCCGCGGGGGTGGAGTCGCAAGACTTCAGATGTACTTGTGAGCCTGCCCTGTTGAATGCACTGGAGCACCCCAGCGGAACATGTTGAGCGCGGCCTTGTCGCCGGACCTCTTGGTGCGTGCTTGAATCGGCATGTTTGGCGCGCTGCAAGTTGTCTGCAGTCGCAAGAGCCCGCAGTGAAGGATGACAGGCGCAGTGGCGCTGGGTCGTTTAGTGATGGGATATTCTGCGCTCAAAGAAGGCAAGCTCAAAGACCAGTGCAAAAGGAACAAAACGGACTCTTGCCCTTTGATGCACACACTGCTCAAAAGCAATTTGCAATTCTGTCCATGTCATGAATTCAGCAAGAAGTGCATGTTCTTGATGATCAAAGAATGCGCTGCAAGCGTGCCCGATATGCAGCTTCCGAGCAATCCTGTGGCAGACACTCCATTGCTCGCAGCAGACGTTTGAGCGGCTCGCAAAGCGGAGGCTGACGCTTTGCTCTGAGCTGAACAGGTCACCTGGCCCGCCGTTTGCCGGACGACATACTTTTACTTTTACGCTCGGGCCAACAGCGCCTTGGAATCTCTTGCGCTGTGTGCGGAGCGCTCTGTGCCTTTGGTTTGGCCCCACGCTGGCCTACGATACCAACTCCACTCAACGACAATCCTTGTTTCTTACCTTGGGTTACCAAAGGTGTCGCCTTAGTAGTGATTTTCAACAGAGAGTACAGAAACTCGGATGAGCCGTATGAAAGAGGACATTCGTTTGGCCGGGAGGCGGCTTAGATTCAGGTTCCTTTCCCTTGCTTGTAGCCCTTGCCGGTTGCCCAAAAACAAACAGAGTGCCTCTCCGAACTTGCCCCTTGCAAGACCTCTCTCACTTCCCCGCAATCTTGAGCCAACTGTCCAAAGTTTGCCACGCTGCGTCTGCGTGCTGTCAAAATCACTTATCAACCGGGCCCACTGAGATGCGCAAGAGTCAGGCCAGCAGCGAACCCACGAACTGTGTGTCTCCGGTTTGCCCATTTCTTTCGGTCCTGTTAGCCCGAAGGCACACCACTATCAGTGCCAGACTGGGCACGCCTGAGGTATCATACCCAGCAGAACCTCGTCCCATCATCGCGTCACCCTGCGGAAAGCCAGCGTAGCACAATGTGTCATGATTCCCAGCTAGTGGATGACGCCCCGTTAGGTTTTGCTTGGTTTGGCTTGCCAGCGTGCTAGCCGGGTTAAGCTGGCCGTTTGGCCGTTAAGACCTCATGGTCCACCGATTCGTCTCTCTCGGCGTGAAAGGGTCGAGCACTCCACTCGGCTCTGTGACAGTCGCGCCTGGCAAGATGACGCCTGTCTTGGCCGCTGGGACCTGGGTCCTTTGTTGGCCCAATACCAGCCGTTGCTCCAGCAGAAGATGCGCAAGTCACGGCGAGAGAGAAAAGATGCGCGGCTGCAGAAGCGGATGCGCAGAGCGGAGCGTCACAGAGAGTGCAAATGGGGTGCAAGGCCGAAACATCCAATGAAAGTTCTTGTCAAGACTTGCGAAGCCGGCCAAGCGCTTTTTGTGAGAGATGTGGAGCAAGGAACAGAGCAAGAACATTGTGATCCCGGGTTTGGGTTGAACAAGGAAGGGGTAAACAAAAAGCAAACCGTGGGCACTGGAAAATAATGAAGCACACAAGAGACCAGCAAAAACAAGGAACAAAAGCCATCGAATTGTGAGACAAGAAGCAAGTACATTGTTATCAGCATTCCAAAAAAGCAAGAAAATAGTGATCTCCCATTGTGATTTGCTGAATTGTGGGTTGCAGAGGCTGTCCTCTGCCAAAAAGAGCAAGTAAATATTGATCTCCCATTGTGATTTGTAGAGTTCTGGGTTTCGAGGGTTGTCCCCTGCCAAAGAATAGCAATTGCCATTTGATCACTATTTTCACCCATGCCGATTGCTAATTTCTTGCTTTTTTCTTGACACATGATGGAAGTGAATCACATTTTTGTTTTTTTTCTTCCCACTGGATTTCAGATTGCTATTTTCTTGCTTCGACCCGCACTCCCAAGTCAAAAAAAATAACATCCCTCTACAGGTTGGCTGGACGAAAACTGTTGGTCTGAAAGGCTTTTAGCGTGCGCCCGAGCAAACACTTGTAGGCTGGCTGCTGGGGCTTATGGCTTTCGTGTGCGCGCGTGTCGGATCGGCCGCATTGCGAAGACCTAGCACCGGATGGACGTCTCAACGTGGGTTTAATCTGACCAACGTGGCTTCTTCAGACGCATTCGACAGCAAGTCCCGGCATCGCAGTAGATGGCAGCACGTAATCGACACGCGAGATGGTGCTGGAGATCAAGATCGACCGCCCTGTGCGGCTACGCATGGGAGAACTCCAGGCCAATCAGTGTAGCAACTCTACTGAGCTGCGTGCGTGTTGTGCACGCAACGCAATGATGGTCGCGCATGAGTGAACCTTCGTATTGGCGGTGTTGGTGGCCTCGACGTGCAAAACAAATTCTCTGCCTCGCTTGTCCGACTGGAGGATTGCTGTTTTGTTGTCGCGCGGCATTTTGGCACCTTGGCGGATGCTGCAGAGCTGCAGTGGTCAAGGTCCAGCTTCTCAACGCATAAAGCTGATGCTGCTGATGTGGCGCGTGTGTCCCTGCAGATAGTTTCTTTCTCTTTTGCCGGCTTGGCGAATGCTCATTAGAGTTGTCGCTTTCTTCTCGTTCTCGAGCTGCCGACCGTTCTTTGTGTGTGGCGATGGCTGGACACGCTTCTTGAGTGCTCACTTGCGGAGCGTTGACCTTCAACCTCAGGCGCTGTCGGATACAGCGGATGTGAAGAGCGCAGCTTCTCTCAGCTGTGGCCTACGGAAGCCGATTTTTGTTTTTTTTGGCTTCTTGACGAGAGAGCAACTTGGCTTGCCGCATTTGGCGACGGTGTGGCTCCCCTTTGTTGCAGATTGAGGATGCCTCAGTCACCATCCGAGGTGGCAGCTTGCAGTTTTGGTTTGCAGATCGTGGTTCTCACCTGCGACTCTTGTCCAAAGAATGTCGGGTGCGCTTTGGCAATGAGGATTGGTTTGCGCAGATATGCAGATGATTCATGGACGAGCGACGCATCGTATGACAGGCCCTGCTGATCGTTCAGAACATTTTCGGGCAGTGGTACAAGCTTCTTGGTTGAGAGCTCGTTTTGTCATCATGCAAATCGTCATGCAAGTCCGTCTTGTTCTGGACTGATGAGTCTATTGTGGACTGAGTTGGCTCTTTAACTTCAGTATGGCAGCGCTGTGCTTGCTCTTCTGGAATTCGCGCCTGTGCTTCTTCGGTTGAATATGGACATCGGACATTTGGTAGGCGCTTCACCTATTTTTGCATGTCTTTTACGGAGATGTCGAGCACAGACTCCGTCTTGCTAATGTGTGGGGGCTGTATAGAGTCGCCCATTTTGCTTGACCTCTGGTCTGGACTCCCATTCATTGTTTCTTGTGCAGTTGCTGAGCTTTTGTTTGGTGGATGGATCTTGAAGATCGTGATACTGTGCTTTCAACATCTTGTATGTTTAATTCTGAATCTGGATGTTGCTCAAGGACGTTGCACTGATCAGTCTTTGTTTTTGGGTTGTTTGCCCCCCCCCATCTTTCAGGTTTTTGTACGTTGCTTCTGTTTGGGCTTTGTACTTGTTTGTTTCCGTTTGCTTTCTACAGCAGCTGCGAGGTGAAAAAACACCAGGATCTCGTCCCAAAGGATGTTGCCATTGCACACTTACGCCGCTCACATCAGCAACTTCGACCGAGATCCCAAGTCAAAACACACACAGACAACACTCTTGTGTGTGTGGGCCAAGCGGAGTCTACACCCGAATCCAGCATGTCTCTGCCACACATGTTTGCTTCGAAGGAAATCGCGTGACGCACTTCAAACCGCACAGCCAATGGTTTGCTCATCAGTTTGAACTGTGGGGCGCATCAGATTGACTTGTGACAAGTCACCAATCAGGCTTGTGGAGACTGGCTAGATTGGCTTGTGAGAGGGGCTTGATTGGCTTGTAAGGGGTTCATTAGATTGCTTTGCGAGCATCAGATTGGTTTGTGAAGGGAGTTAAACGATTTGTCTGAGTTTTGTGGAACCAAGCATCCGATTGACATCGAAACATGACAATATTTTTGTTGTTCGAAGATTGTGTTCTTTAGTCTACGCGATTGCTTGTGCGTGGCTCGGCGTAAAATATTAGGGCCGTAAAACATAATTTGTTGATGTGTGTCTAGCTGTTTGGTGCCTTTGTTCATTCAGAACAGCACTCCTGTGTGAAGGTTAGGTTGGATTGTCCGAGTTTTTTGAAGTTTCGAGCGACTTGTTGAGGGCCAATGAAACATGAAAATTGTATGTGTGAGTGTGGTGGTGTGGTGGTGGTGGTGAGTGGTGGTGGTGGTGGTGGTGGTGAGTGAGTGGTGGTGAGTGAGTGGTGAGTGAGTGAGTGAGTGTGAGTGAGTGGTGGTGGTGAGTGAGTGAGTGAGTGGTGGTGGTGAGTGAGTGAGTGAGTGAGTGAGTGGTGAGAGTGAGTGGTGGTGAGTGGTGGTGGTGGTGGTGTGTGGTGAGTGGTGGTGTGAGTGGTGGTGGTGGTGGTGGTGGTGGTGAGTGAGTGAGTGGTGGTGGTGGTGGTGGTGGTGGTGGTGGTGGTGGTGAGTGGTGGTGGTGGTGGTGGTGGTGGTGGTGGAGTGGTGGTGGTGGTGGTGGTGGTGGTGGTGGTGGTGGTGGTGGTGGTGGTGAGTGAGTGGTGGTGGTGGTGGTGAGTGGTGGTGGTGTTGGTGGTGGTGGTGGTGGTGTGGTGAGGTTGAGTGGTGGTGGTGAGTGAGTGGTGAGTGGTGGTGGTGAGTGAGTGAGTGACTGACTGAGTGAGTGAGTGAGTGAGTGAGTGAGTGAGTGAGTGAGTGAAGTGGAGTATGAGCGCGAGTGTGTGAGTGTGAGTGTGAGTTTGAGTGTGGGTGTAAATGTCAGCGCGAGTGTGAGTAGTGAGGGTGAGTGGGGTGGATGAGTGGGTGCGTGAGTGGGTGAGCGAGGACTGAGTCAGTGGGTAGTGGGTGGGTGAGTCGGTGCCAGTGAGTGAGTGAATGAGTGAGAATGAGGGCGTGAAGTGAGAAAGTGAGTGAGAGTGAGAGTGAGAGTGATCGAGTGAGAGTCAGTGAGAGTGAGATTGTGTGTGTATGTGTGTGTGTGTGTGTGTGTGATTTTGTGAGTCTGAGTGTGAGTGTGACTGTGAGTGAAAGTGTGGAAGTGAGAAGGAGAGCGAGAGCGAGGGCGAGAGCGAGAGCGAGAGCGAGACTGAGTGTGTGTGAGTCTGAGTGAATTGGAGTCTGAGTGAGCGTGAGTTTGAGAGTGAGTGAGGGTGAGAGTGAGAGTCAGTGCGAGTCGACGACAGAGCATGGTTTGATCCTTTGGGTGGAGCTCTTAGATCGGCGAAATTCTCAGATCATGGACTCTGACGTGCGAGTGTGTCATCATTTGACATGTGCATGCTCAGAGTGACCAGAATGCGCATGTTTTCCACTCAAGTGTGGTGGGTGGGTGGGTGAGCCTCGTGCGTTTTGCATTTTGTCTTGGATTTTGTCTTGCACACCCTCACTCCCCTCGCTTTTGCAAAGCAGCATCCGGCGGATCGTGGGTTCAGCGACCGCTGCCATCGTCATGGCTTCCATGTTTATTAAGGCAAGAGACACGCGTTACGCATCTGTCTCGGAGCAACGCAATTGATGTGGGGCAGACATGTCCTTTGCCGTTGCTTGCGCATCGCATTTTGCATCTCAGTGTGGTTTTGGCAGATGCAACTCGTGTCGCTGCCCAAACATGAGGCTGAATTGTAACTTCACCGGGTGTTTGCAAACTTGCCTTCCTCAACCAGGCTATGTGGTCTGATGCGTTCAGGAAGCATTCACGCGCTATTGTTCTGTGCATGTGTGTTTTTCATGCTTTGGAATCTAGGGCAGTGTGTAGCCTTGAACATGTGTAGCATCTCCCGTGGTTTGACACGAGATATTTTGCACGACGACGACGAGTTACTAAACAGTGAACTAGATTTGAACAGGTGTGGCTGGACTTGAAGAGTGAACTCGCTTCCGGGATGGCTGGAACGAAATGCATGCAGAAAAAACTTGACAACCACTGTGAGCATCTCTCGCGTGTCTTTTATGTTCAATCAATTTTTGCCTCTGAGTTGAACGCGTGCCATTTGTGAGTACGACGACATGCAAAGGGTTTCGCCCAAAAAAACTGTATGCCGTCCTGTTTGGCTCCACACAGTTGGTTTTCTGTGAAGGCGTGTGAAACAAACAGGGAACGATTGAGCTGCCAGATGGGTGAGGGGAGGGGAACACGAGAGATCGCCCTGTTTTAAAGCGAGCGTGTCCTCAAAATGAGTCGCCAACGGGGTAGTCTGTCGTCACGACATGCGTCATCGCAACCGTCTCTGGCGGATCATGCTTCGTCAAGAGGCAATGTGGCATTTCCGAATGTCATGTATCGTCAAGATGCGTCGCCAACGGGCAGTGTGTCGTCAGCGGATAATGTGTCGTCACCAATGCGTTGTCGCCGGGTAATGCATCATGAAGGGGCAATGTGTCGTCACCGAATCTGTTCTGACGTGATGCGTCGCCAACAGGTCATGCGACAACGGGTAATGCGTCGTCACCTAATTTGCCGTTGCAATGTGTCGCCAAAGGTCATGTGTCGTCAAGAGGCAATGTGTCATCAATCTTTGTGTCGTCACAAAGCGTCGTCACCATGGGTCAGCTTCATCAGGAATGTGTCGTCGAATTGTGTTGAGAGGCGTCGCAGCAAATTGTCATACCCAATCTGCGCCGTATGTTTGGTCTTGTTTTGAAGTAGATTGATCCGGAGAAGCAGAAACGCGATGTGTTGGACACATGTCCATACCGTGGAACAGCATCCTGTAGCCATTGACCTCGAGTGATTGAAAGAACTCGCAAACGGCCATGCTTGTGATGCCAAACAACCAAGTCAAATCCTCTGTTTTTGTTTTTTTGAAGCATGATGAAATCCTTTTCACGCTCAGCACTATTTGTTATTCCAGGTTGGAAACCAAACGCATTCAGAGAGTCCGAAGCGACGCCTTGCAAGTCCCTTAAGCCATCACCGCCCTCGAGTCATTCGAATGCGGGCGTCATGGGTGCGTCAGTGTCTGATTGCTCCGAGTGCCGCGAGCCGCAGCTGTACTACTTGCCCCAGCGGAACGAGCCGGATCACGAGTTTATGGTACTGGCCTGCGACCGGGAACGGCGGCAGCCCTACTTCGAGGTTCGGAAGGAGAAGGTAGCTGAGGCCTGGCCACAGCTCGTGCGGCCAGTGCAAGTCCTGGAAAGGAAAAAAAAGGAGGAGCCGTTGTCAAAGCGAAGCATCCGGGTGCACATCTGAGCAGTGTGTCATTGCTTTGCAAATCACAGCGTGCCAGGCGGAATGCATGGTCTCTTTGGGCAGTTGAGTTGGGGTGTGAATGTGCTCACTAGATTGGTAGCTTTCACAGGCCAGTTGTTATGTTCATGACTTTATGGAACGTATAGCACTTCGATCCTGTACTCAGATCGAACCCCGTCGGTCCTCGTTGGCAGCCTTAAAGGCTGGGGCCAAAAGGCGAAGGCCCGGTGATGGCCGTGATCTGTGGGCTTGCGACAGACTGCGAACAGCTGACCGCGAAAGTATGCCAGAATCGGGTGTGCCCAGATGTGCACGTGCGATCTTGTCAGCGTGCTGCTTGGGTAATGACGGACTTCTCGGGTGTTGAATAAGCTTCGAATGACAAATTCGATGGACGTTTGAGCATCTTCATACTGTGGGTGGACGAACCCTGCACCACTTTGCAACCATGGGAAACCATTGGTTGTTGGTATTTACAGGGGAATCATCCTTTCAGGGTTTCTTTGGTGGTGCAGGATTTCGTCCATCCACAGTATGAAGTATTCTGCTGCTCTGCCTGTCTTACATCCAGGCCTCATGCTCTGCGCGGTGAGTTTCACCCAAGTTGGCGATGCCTTGGAACCCACGGCATGTCGTGCAGTTCGTTGCCTGGTTTCACCACAGAAACACGTGGGTGTCTGGAAGAGACCTCCGGTTTGACCATCTCTGTAAACCACAGAGGAGCTCAGAGCTCAGAGTTGACAAATCCGGTTTTGAGAAAAGTTTTTGCAGGCTCTGTCCAGACACGTTGGCAGTGACCGGAGGTCTGACTGTGTTGTGGCTCCGCTTCTGTTGTTCTTTCTTGTTTGTTATTATCAGTTCCCGTTCCTTTTTGGTAGTGCTGTGGATGGACGGAATCCTGCACCACGTTGAAACCATGGAGAATAATTGAATGTTGGCATTTGCAGGTGGGTGGTGCAGGATTTCGTCCATCCACAGTAGCATATCTGTGAATCGTCCGCATTTTGCTTTTGGCAATGGGATGGCCAAGTCGCGCGCCCGATTGTCAAACGCCAAGAGGACAGCGTCACTGGAATGGAGGGCTGTTGAATTTGTCCGCCGCTACAGTTTCCAAATGCGTCAAATGGGTGCGATGCGCGCGGATCGGTCAAGTCTGGTACAGGACAACTGTCGGCCCGGCGAGCTCGGAGTCTTCGCGCCCGCAGATTTCACCTCAGAGCAGAAGCATGGTAACCATGGCGAACCCAAACAAACTGCCGCGATTTTTCCCTCTTTCCGCAGGCTGCGAGTTCCCTATCCCGGTGGTTTTTTGTGGCCCCACTCGGTGGCTCCACTCCAAGAAACCGCCGTGAGTGACGGCGAGCTGAGCTGAGTTTCCGCGTAGATCCCATGGGCTATGCGGAAGAGCTGCGTCGCCAGCTGCGGAACGTGGAGGAGGTGTGGATGGGGCTAGGTTGGGGGTAGGTTGGGGGTAGATTGGGGTAGGTTGGGGTAGGTTGGGGTAGGTTGGAGGGCGTGGATGGTGAGGTGGGATGGTTGGTGTCCTTTTTGGTGGTTTTGGTCTAGAACAAATAGAGGGCGATGGTGCTGGTTTACCTGGTGGTTTAATCATCTACCAGGGAAACCCATCTATTTCCCCAAAAGGACGCCTATGGGCAGTACTGTCCATATGATATAAGTTGCATTTTAACATGCCCTTGAGTCACGCTTCCCGCGAAAGCGGAGAATCCACCCGAATCAATGAACGAAGGATTTTGCTTTGTGTTTGTGTGTTTGTGTGTTTGTTTGTGTTTGCTTGAGGGCCCTTCTTAGTCCGGCTTGAATGAGAACCAAAAGAACACATCATTTTGGCTGGAACAAAGAAGGAGATCCTCCAATTTTGATACATAGCCATTAGAACAACTCCTGCGAGTTCCCATAGGCTTCGGGATCGCCGGACGGATTCAACCAACCCGGGAACAAAGCCAGAGACAGATCCGTTCGAGGGAAAACATGTCTTGCCCAAGTGAAGCTTCAACCTTTGGCTGTAGCTTTGAACCGGTGTCAATGTATAGCACTTCCTTCTTTTTTTCAAGTGTATGTTGAGGGTTGAACAAACCGGTAGTCAAAGGCCCACCTTGTTCAACAACAAACCAGGAGACACTCCAAAATTCAATCACAAACACCAGGCCTGGTAGGGAAGCAACCATGGGCCCGGCTGATATGAGGTTTGGTCAACATTTTAGCATTGTCTAATTGGGAGGGACCCCCAAGATTCTCGGCAACCCACGCATTTTCCCATGTCGAAGCCTGCGCAATGTTGATAGTTCATTGTATATATATATATATGTGCAATACACATATATACATATATATATATATATATATATACAGCTGCCATAAGGTAGCTTGCTGGTGGGGGAGGAGGGGGGTCCAAACAACAACTGGGGCGAGTCTGCCTTTTTCGGCCCTGTCGTGGTGGGTTTGAAGGGACATCAACAGGAAAACCACTTTTTTTGTTTGGGGGGGGGGACCATATATATATATATTTTTTGTTTGGGGGGGGGGGAATTCCCATAAAAACGGAGACATCCAAGTCAACGTATCAAAGAGAAGCCCTGAGACCAATCCTCCGGCAATTGAGGTGCTGCTGAGCGCTCATGAGGCGGAACTCCGGCGCAAGGCGAGGTCGAGGTGGTGTGGTGTCCTGCGAGTTGTTGGCGATCGGCTGGATCCCAGACTTTTTTTCTTCTTGAACTGTTTTTGCAAATTAGATTCCCAGACCTGGTTTTGCTAACTTACTTTCACAAATGGCATTTCGAGGTCATAAGGCTACCTTCTGGTTCCATGGCAGCTTGGGGGGTGGACCCCTCAAGCTGAGTGATGTCCAGCTCCAAAGCATCGCCCTATCCCCAAGCCGCCTCCAGGACATGAATTGCCGGCCAAGGGAAACCCACGCATCGCGACAAATGCGCCCAGCACAAAGGAAAAGACAAGACAAGACAAGACAAGACAAGACAAGACAAGCCAAGCCAAGACAAGACAAGACATCGTCATCATCATCATCCTCAGCAGCGGCAGTAGCAGCAGCAGCAGTGGCAGCCGCCCCGATCAGAACGAGCTTGCTCCAAGTGAAGCATGACCGCAACAAGCAACATGTGAGCACCCCAAACCCAGGTTTTGTTGGTGGGGATTATACCTTGGCCAGTGTAAACTTGTATTTCTGTATCACCATCTTGGTGGGAGCTACTCAGGTGAGCCTCTGTGGTGAATTTGTGCACGGTATAGCTTCTCCGCATGTCGCACAACCACGTGGAAGCTGCCTGCGCGGCAACATGTTTGTATTTCTTCAAAGTAGGGGAACTGCAAAATGGGTGGGGTTCTTGAAGCCGGTCCACCATTTTGAGAACCTCCATGTATAGCTCGCTATTAGTTTTGCCTACACTTTCATCTGCTCTCGGCCCATTTAGTTGGATCTTGAGGTCGCAGATGATGTGTCCTTGCAAGAGCTTGCCCTGGACGATGGGACTCCCCACCCAAACAGGAGCGTCGGTAAGAGTTGAGACTCCTTTTGATTTGTGGTCAAGGAAGCCTTCCCTCCGTTTCGGGTCAACGAACTGTCTTTCGTGTGTCAGCCACCATGCTGGAGGCCCCGCGCGTCGGGTTCATCTTTTGGTGTGGTTGCAGTGTGGTTTCGCGAAGCAAGGTAGGTGGTGATTGTTCGAAGTAGAGTGCTGCTTTTGTTGCTAAGAGATGCCAAGCGCAGATTGCAGCAATCCTCCTGGAAGATGCTTGTCTTTGGCCTGCATGTAGTCGCAACGGCTCATAATTGTTGCACACCAAACTTTGAGTAACAAAGTGTGTAAGTAGATGAAGGATAAATAAAGCATCAACCCATGAGATGTCTGGGTGGTTTGGGGTAACGTTGGCCTCCAACAAGTGCAGAACGAGGCTTCAGGCGGGCCTGGTTTTCCGCCGCCTTTTGGGCCAAGTTACGGTGAGATTTTGGGAAATCGAGGGAAGGTCATGAGCGTGTTGAAGCCGAAGTGAAGGTCGGCTAGGCGCACGGTAGGCTCCGTCCAGCCAGGGCTCCGGGAGCGCAGCGTGCAGCGTGTGCGCGAGCCGCCGGCTGGAAGACTCCGACCTCAATGAGCTCAATGAGCTCAATGAGCCGGTGATGGGGGAGCGGGAGGGCCCTGGTGACAGGTGGGAGTGTGTGGTTGGCTTCCGGTTGGCTTCCGGTTGGCTTTGGATTGGTTCGGGATGGGGCCAGTTGGGGGCCTTTCGAGGGGGTTGGGTGAGGGGGTGAGGCGGTTTGGGCAATGGTTGGGGTATGGGATTTGGGGTTGGTGTATGACTGGGATCCTGCTTTGAGGGCGTGTTCGGAGTTGGGAGAAAGGGTTGGCTTCAGGGACACTGTGGGTCTAGTTTGGTTGGCTGCGCTGTTGGTGCAGTGGGGAAGCTTTTGCGGACGTGATGGAAATCGGGTTGGTCTAGATGAATCCCCCGTCCAAAATACGATCGCAGCAAGAGGGCAGGAGAACAGGAAGAGGAGGGGCGAACGGGCACAGGGGGAAGGGGGTGTTGAGTTCATTTCCTTGACGTAGGAACGATACAAAAAAGACATCCTGCTGTAGTTAGTTTCCGAACAACAACAATACTTGGTAAAATCTTGCAGCCACCCCGGTATCTGTTGGAGGCAAGCCGGGAGTTTGCAGGGCTTTCTGATGGGGGATTGGGGCTTCGCGCTTGCTTTTGGATTCATTCGGGTTGATTCAAGTGAAATTTGATTTGCCTTGCCCTCACTCTAAATGGTAAACCGTAACCCACCCTGCAAAAGCAACTTTGAGGATTCCGTTTGCTCTAAACGCTTCCCACCCCCGTGAAAGTAAACCCCTGCCCCGAAAGTTTTTGTCGCGGATGTTCCCCCTCCAAATGGCGTCTCAAAAGTGCGAACCGCCCATCGACCCCCTGGCCTTGAGGTGAACAAAACAGACGTGTTCACTTCAGCATATGGGGGTGTCATCCTCAAGGGTGATTCCCCTTGGGCTTGGTGAAGGGATCTTCATACCACTAGCTTTCAGCTGGATTGATTCCCCTTGGGCTTGGTGAAGGGATCTTCATACCACTAGCTTTCAGCTGGATTGATTCCCCTTGGGCTTGGTGAAGGGATCTTCATACCACTAGCTTTCAGCTGGATTGATTCCCCTTGGGCTTGGTGAAGGGATCTTCATACCACTAGCTTTCAGCTGGATTGATTCCCCTTGGGCTTGGTGAAGGGATCTTCATACCACTAGCTTTCAGCTGGATTGATTCCCCTTGGGCTTGGTGAAGGGATCTTCATACCACTAGCTTTCAGCTGGATTGATTCCCCTTGGGCTTGGTGAAGGGATCTTCATACCACTAGCTTCAGCTGGATTGATTCCCCTTGGGCTTGGTGAAGGGATCTTCATACCACTAGCTTTCAGCTGGATTGATTCCCCTTGGGCTTGGTGAAGGGATCTTCATACCACTAGCTTTCAGCTGGATTGATTCCCCTTGGGCTTGGTGAAGGGAAATTCAAGGAGAGCCACCAGCTTTCAGTTGGACGCCCGAGCCGATCTCCATTGGTCAGGGAAACCAACTAGCAGGGATACAGGGGGGAACCAGAGATACGGGAATCCCTTCCCCCGTTTGATGCACCTTAAGGCTATTTTTTGTTAAATGGACATGGAAGTCCAAAAAGGGAATCCATATCCCCAGATCGGGACCCGCTCCCTCCGTATTTTCACGGAAGTTCGTTCCAAGGATAGGTCCCCCAGTAGTGCCCTTTTACCCTTTTTTTGGGGGAGGGTTCCCCTTCTAAAATAGACTACAGAAAAGAAAGAAGTCCGGCTTTTCTGAGCCGCGGAAGTTTGTGGTGTACCCGCGGAAGTTCGTTTCTCCAAAAATTGGACCAACGACCCGACCAGACGGCTGTGACAGGTGGGGAGACCTGGTGGAGAAGCTGATGAACAGCGGGACTGCCTTTGAGGACGAGGCCAGCGGGTCAGATTGCGTCTTTTCTTTGGGTCTTTGCCCCGGGAACTTAAGAAATGGTCGAACCCCAAAAGGGTATTATTGTTTGGGTGTCTTTTTTTGCTTTCCGCGGTTTAGAAATGGACGTCAAATGCTTCGCCCACCATTTTAGGAAGCGCCCCCCCGCCCATCGGTTCCCAGGAGTAGCCTTCAAAACGGAAAAAAAACAGGGAACTGGATTCCAGGCTGTGAAAGACGAAAATCGGTGAAAGGGCAGCCTGACTTTGGGTTCCAAATTTAGGATTGGGACTAGAAAAAACAACACAGGGGCTCCTTGCAAAGCCACGGAAAGACATGAGATTCCTCCAAGGAAAGGACTAACATGTTCAATTCCCATCGCTTCCCTGTTGAATGTCAGTTGAGTTGGGCGCTGCAATGACTCACCGATCGCCAAATACAACGGGTTGATGTCTTTTTTTAGAAGCCATATATGAGCAAGTGGCGAGATGGGTATTCTACTGTTGGTTTGGGGGAGGAGGGGGGTGACCCGAATTTCTCATGCAAGCCAGGGGGACCAACGCTTTGGCCTGCACTTTGTACGATCTGATCATGGTGAGGTTGATTCCCACAAACATATGGAAGTTGTCAAGAGTATTTCCCAAGTTGGGACCGTGCCGCCGCCTTATTTGACAACTCCCCAAATGGAGCAAGTTGGGCATCAAGTACTTTCCGATGCTTCCTTTGCTCTCGCGTGTTTTGGAGGATTCACGTTCCTTGTTCGGGCCTTTGGTTTTGCAGGGATGGGTCAGGCCCGGTTGGCGGTGGGAATCCCTCCGTCATTCTTCCCGGAACGTCTTTACGTCTCTCCCGACGTCGCCACGTTGCCGTGTCATGGAACACTGGTTTGGATCACTCCACACGGGATCTCAACCGCAAAGTTTTCCCGGGGAAAGACGTAGTTTAGACTGTGGCTCTTTAGGGAGTATCCATTTTTCAGGGGCACCTTCGAGGCTGAAAACTCAGAGCGACACCAAAGATCAACCAGGGGCCATTTTCGTGGTTCCCCCGTTTTGAGAGACACAAATGGGGGTTGGTTGACAATGTCCCATGTTCATAGTTGAACATTACATCTCAAGATGGAAACCAACTGCAATCGGTCTTGCTTTTCCAGGGCTTTCTCCCACTCTTCTCAGTCATCGTTCTTTAAAAAGGGACAGCCGTTTCCACTTGGTTTTGTTGGGTTCAGAATCACCCCTAAAGCTTGGCTGGCTGGTTGCAAGAGAGGCAAGGAGCTAGGTGAGGCTAAGGAGCCACCAGGAGTTCTGCAAGATGCAATTGTGGAAGGCTAAGGAGCTGCAAGTTGTTTGTCAGTTAAGCCCACAGGCACCAATCACCGTTTTTTTTCTTTTTCTTTTTTTTCTTCTTTTTCTCAGGAGATGCTGGTGCCGATTCCCCAGCGCGAGACCTTGCGCATGCGCCTCAACTGGACCCACTCAGTGCCCTGGCGGTTGGTTCTGGCGCGAGTTTTGAGGGTCAGAAGTGATGGTCCCTTGAAACCACCATGACGGTAGCACTCTTGAGTTTGTCCTCTAGTGGAGAAAGTTGAGTGCAACGTCTTCCTCGCCCCCACCCTAAGCCGGCCCTCGAATCCTTGACTAGCAGAAGCTAAGCCTAAACGTTTCTTCGGGTATTTGTCCACTCCCAGACTCTTCAACTCTTGTTTGAGGTGTGTTTGTCCTGTCCTCGAAGTCATCCGTTTGGTGGTTGATGAGCACCCTTACAAAGCTTTGCCACAATTTGGGCCCAACACATATGCTTTTTTTCAGACGGGCAGGTGGTTTGTTTCCTTTTGGTGTCCCCTTTCACCCATCCCAAGAAGGGTACCCGCAAACAAAGACAACCCAATTCACGCAAAGGGGGAACCCAAAGGTCAAACCAACACACCAACAAGCCAACAGCATGCCAGCCAACCAACAACCAACATTCTGGGGGTTCTTTCCAAAAGACCCACATTTCCCAGGGTTTTTGGTGGTTTTCTAGAAAGAAGGATCCCTGGAAACAATGGGAAGTTACCCCCAGAAACATGAATTCATCCACCAAACCTCGCTCCACGGCTCGGCTGTCAGGTGTTGGGCCAGGACGTTCAGCGGTGCACCAGCCTGGACGGGATGATGCGCGATGCCAAGGCGCCGACACTTTTCCGTTGGGGAGAAACACAAGGTCACCTGCTGCTACTGTGGATGGACAAAATCCCGCACCAAATTAAAACCAGGGGTATTTGCAAGGGAACCATCATCCCATTGGTTTCGTAGGTGGTGCGAAATGGATTTCGTCCATCAGTATGTTTGTTAGCTGTTGGAATGCGGGGCCGGGCCAGGAGCAAGCAGGTATCCATTTTTTTTGGCCCAAGAGGGAGCCTTTCGCAGCGTAGAATCATAGGTGTCCTTTGGATCGGGCACTGGTTTAGATGGGCTTTATGGCCCATTTGCCAGGGAAACCCATCTATTTTTCCAAAAGGACATCTATGATTAGAAGGGGGTTTGGGAGAACCCCCTTCTAACACGAAATGTTGTCATGGGAGCAAGACAAATACAGTTTTTGGGTCTGAGATTTTCCACAACCATGCTTGGGGCAACCGGGTAAGGCAACTGTATTATTATTATTACAAAAAACACAATACTGATAATATGTTTTTTGTATTTTAATAGTGGATGACAGGAGAGTTCCACCAACCGAAAATAGTCCAACACCCTGTCAGCTTCCACGATTGAAGGGAGGCTTCCCCCAAAAGAGGAACCCCTCTCCTTGGCTTCCCTAGAAGGACCTCGGTCTCTCTCGGGTTTACAGCAACAACCAAAAGGGGCGCTGGCTCAAAAACACAGGACCCGACCTGCCCAAACATTTGGAAGGGTTTCTGGATTCGACACGTGTGGTAAGAGCAAGAGCCAGTCGACAGTTTCTTGACACCAAGGATGGGAGTATTTGGACAGGTGAGTAGATCGGGGGACCCCACAAATGGCACCGGCACGTTGGTTTGAAAAACCCAACTCGCCTGTTTGGTTTTCTAACTTTCCAACGGAATCTCTCAGATTCTTGTTGCTTTTGGCTCCAGACTCTCCTTGCAGTCCCGGAATCTCTGGAGTTCCAGACATTTCCCCACACCTTTGTGGCTGAGAATGTGGCTTTGAGGTCACTTTCTGTGATACCAAGGGAATGATTCGTATTGGAATGACAGAAAACAATGTTTTTCGACAACCATGGGGCAGGCAGGAGTCCCTGTCTGTGAGAGTATGATGGGGTTTGCCAGCAAATGGGCGAGTCATCCCCGAAATGGGTGGTTTCTCCTTGGTTCCGCTTCACCAAAAAGCCCCTCTTAAGAACAAGACACGCCACTTTGCCTCGGTCCGATTGTCACACTCGTTTGACAGCAGGATGAAGGGCATGTGGGACCGTCCCCTTGCCAGAAATGGGGTCGTTTTTGCGACAGTGGAACAACCAACAGTGAACAGCTATCCAACATTCAACAACATAAACTTTTTTTCTTCAAGCAACTGTCCGCTAAACCGCCAAGATTCATCGTGAACAGAAACAAAACACAGGTCCCCGAAAGCCGTCGCAAGCAGGAGACCCCCTTCCTGGGGCTTCACGTTTTTTTGTTTTGTTTGTTTTCCAGCCGAGATCATGCGGGCGAAATAGCACATATTTTATTATGGCTCTACATGACCATGATTTACATGACCATGATTTTATATTATTATGGCTTTAGATATTATTCCCGCTCATGTCGCAACTTTGGCTTCCAGCGGTTTTGTTAATGGGTGGATAAATGGGAAGCTAGCCCCATCCAGCAAGCCAAACCAGGAAGCTGCTAAACAAGTAAATAAACATGAACAAAATAAACAAGCACCCATATAACTTAACAATTATATAGTACACATATATATTATATTATATTATATTATAATATATATATATATATATTATTATACTATATATATATATATATATATTACGCCCCTTTTAGCACATGGATTTGCCGAACAACTCCGCTTTGATATTCGCGCCCCCACCTCCAAGCCAGGGGCGGATGCGGGATGCCTTCACGGACCAGGGCTGCCTGCAGAGGCGCCGGGGTTTCCGGAAAGCGACGTCCGTTCCGCCCCAAGCCCCGGCCTTGGCAAGAGGTATGGCCGGTGAACTTGAAGACTTGGAATCATAGATTGCATAACCCACCCTCTGAACCCCCCCCCCTTCTCCAAAACAAGGCCAAATGAAGAGGGACCATGAAAGTAAGGCCCTATTGAGGGCCCTGATTTGGCCGGGTAGGTTTGTGGCGAGCGCTGTGAGCTAAGGGGCGCGCGCTTAGATCGCCAGAATGCCACAATGGAAGAAGTGGTTGGTGGACACACATCCCAACCACGATGGTCGTTTCATGTGTTGTGATGTCGAGAAGGGGGAAAACGGAGTGAGGATGGTCATCAGTCTATTGGGGTGTTAGACAACTAATGCAGAGGTTCTTATTGCTGTAAGGGAACCAACATGGCCCACAGATTTGGACAGGGAACGCGAGTGGACCAAGGAAAATCGATTGTTGGAGTTGACCCCGACCATCTTCAAGAAAGTGCAGTCCTGCTAGGGGCCAGTACCCCCCCCCCCCCTCGCTGACCCACTGAAACAACCAGCAAAACAGGCCGGCTTTGTCATAAACTGCTTCACCCAACATGCCAGCCAGGGAACAGGCTGGGACCAATACCAGATCTGCCCAGACCCTCAGTGGCCTGGGAAAGAAGGCACTCAGTTTCGAAGGGAACTCCTCCAACAAACAGAAAGAGGTCTGAGAGGTACCCGCAATCCAGAAAGACATGAAATTGCGTATGTCCGAAGGTGCAACTCAGGTCATAACCCGCGCAACAGGCCTCACCCCGCTCAGTGGGGTTGACCCTATTACCGGTGGGTTTTCTCATTGAAGTGGCCAATCACTTGGAACATCCAAGTAGTACATAACCCGAAAGGGAAACCAAACAGGACAACTCATTTAACGTGGGTTCTTTGATTTCGAGACAGTTCCCAGATGGTCGAGCCTACTCTCTTGCAGATGGACTCACGCGAACCCCTAGAAACCCCTCTTTTGGCCTGCGGTGTCCTGCGGCACAACAAATGGGTGGGTCCCTCTCTTCAAAAACATGCCTCTTTGCCGGCTCCCCCTTCAAAACCAGCCTCTGTGCCGACTCCCCCTCTCCAAAAACATGGCTCTTTGCCGGCTCCTTTAGGGGTGCCCAAAAATGGTGTGTTTCCCTTTGGTTTCCCCCATTCACCCAACCATATCTCGCCGAAGGCGCTCTTGTTCAGCCACTTGAGTTGAGCTTTGCCAATGTCTGAAGAACATGGCATCCCTCAACCAACAAAGTTGGCAGGTTCGCGGAGCTTTATTCGGCCTGATTCAAACTGCTCTTTGGCCTTGGTAGAGCACAGTTGGCCTGGGCCTTGGGCAGGTGTCCTTTCCTTTTGTTCTTCGGCCTTTTCTTGCACCCTAAACCCACAAAAGCCCTGACCCACCGAAACCCGGACGCCCCCACCGGGTTTTTCTGGGTCGTCCTGCCGCTAGGTTCGTGGTGGAGCCGGACAGCAACGTGCAGCTGATCTGGTCCCTGATCGCGGTGGTCTTCATCGTCTGGGACTTGATCACGGTGCCGCTGAGCATCTTCGACGACCAGGGCCTGAGCATCTTCTTGAACGATGTGGCCAAGGCACAAGTTGCAAAGCGCTCGTTTTTTTTTTTTTTTTTTTCTCGGGGGGGGGGGGGGGGGGGAACTCCAGGAAGAGGAAGTATCCTGTTGTTAGTCTGTGCTGAAATGGCTATGGGTCAAAACCCAAATCGTACCCCCAATGAATATCTCAATCCAACCACTAAAATAGACGAAAATGGGTGGTGCTCCTATCCCAAAATGGTACCATTGGTGTTGACCCACGGCCAAATATATTTTTGGGGTTGATCAATACACCCTTCGGCCCCCAACATAGCCAAGGGTGGTGGGACATGTGGTTTTTCCCGAATGGTCATCCCATGTATTCCTTAAACCCCACGGTTCGTTCCATATGTTTCAAGGGGCAGAAGACCAGGCGAGCTTCTCCCCGAAAATAGAGAGAACCCAACAAATGCTGGGATATTTATTCCTTTTCCCCACAGTTTGTTCCATATGTTTCAAGGTGCACAAGATTAGGTGAGCTTCTCCTACACTACAGTTTCACATATGAGCCGCAATCAAAACCTGGGTAGATCAAGGTTAGTGGGAGATACTCCCAACCATACATGGGTGCATACTGCCGCCTTTTGAATTCTTTACGTGGTGGGTAGACAATTTTAACACCGATCGCTTTTGATTCTGACTCATTTCCCAGGCGTATTCTCCCATTTAGTAAAACCACATTTGGTGGTTTTACCCAAACCTTTCGATGAACCCTCATATTTTGGGGATGGGTAACACTGGAGCACTGGACACGGACGTTGCTTAGTCCCAGATTCCTTTCGAAGACTTGGTTCCATTTACAGAGGCCAATTGGGGGAGCTTCCGGCTGAGCCTGAGGGAGTGCAAATGCCCCAACTTTTTTCCCCCCATCTCTCGGAGGACCGGACACCCGGACACTGACAACGTGACTTAGTCCCAGAATGCTCCCAAAATTGGTTTCGATGGCCAGGAATTCCAAAAAAAAGCATTCCTTACCAACAAACGTCCCGGTCTCAACCCCGGTTTCCTTTCGCGCGGTGGCGATTTCTCGTGGGATGCCGCAACTTCCTAGGAGTTGCCCGGGGACCCTGCGAACCCCGGGGTTTGATTCACTCATTTAAGAAAAAACACCTATGCGGAAGGGCGGGTGCTTGGAAGGGCGGCCGAAGGGCCTAGGCTACGGGTGGAGGTGGTTTTGTCGTTAGACCGTTTTGGTGGATCCCATTTTGGTTGGGATTGGTGAATTCTCACCGCCCATTTCAGAACCTTTAAAAAAGTGGTTGGATTGGTTGATATTCCAGCTCGCCGATTTTCGTGGTTGGATTGCATCGGATGGATGTTCACGGATTGGGCGGACCATTTTTTTCGGATTTTGAGAAGCCCTTGGCCAGGTGAGCTTCAGCTACTGGGTGCTGGACATGCCGCTGCACCTCATCTTCGGCGTGCAGGTGAGCGGCGTGCTGGAGCTGAGGCCGAGAGTGTTGGTGTGGCTCTACGTGAAGAGCTGGTTCCTGGCGGATGTGCGCCTGGGGCGGAAGAAGGCAGAGGCGAAAAGCAAGAAAGGCTGGTTGGTGGGTTGGTGGGTTGGTGGGTTGGTGGGTTGGTTGGTGGGTTGGTTGGTTGGTTTGGTTGGTTGGTGGGTGGGTGGTTGGTTGGTTGGTGGGTGGTTGGTTGGTTGGTTGGTTGGTTGGTTGGTTGGTTGGTTGGTTGGTTGCCGGGGTGTTGGGCGGCAGAAGGCGGAGGCGGAGGCGAAAGGCAAAAAGCAGCTGGCTGTGTTTTTGTTGGGGTGTGGGGGTGTTTTGGGGTGTGGGGGTGTCGGGGAGGCTGAGAGGGAGTGGGGGAGGGGGAGAACCAAAAAGCAACAAAGGCTGGTTGGACCCCCCAGATGAGGACCAAACTGGGGCGGCAGAAGCAAAAAGTAAAAAGCAACTGAAAAAGATGGGTTCCGCTGGTTTAGATTGGTATTCCATTTACCAGGGCGATCTATTTTTCCAGAAGGTGACCTATGGGCAGAGGCAAAAAGCAACTGGTTGGTTGTGGCCTGGAAAGCGGGGGGGTGTTGGATGGTGTTGGATGGTGTTGGGGTGTTGTTGTGTTGGGGCGTTGGGGTGGGGGAGGGGGTGGGAGGGGAGGGGGTGGGAGGGGGAGGGGGAATTTGAGGAGAAAGGCAAAGGGTCCGTCTGGAAGTTGCTGTGGGCAGAACACGATGCTTCGATTCCGGTGTCCGGAATCGCTGAATCGCGTCGCTCCGTCCGTGACCTGACACTCAGGATCATCATTTTGCTGGACGTGGGCATCTTCATCCTGGACACAGGGGGGCGGGGATGGCAGATGTTGATAATTTTTGCTTACATTACATATGTATGAATATATGTACATATACAAATGGCCCCCCCCCCCTGCCCCCTGTGGGGGATGTGGAGGGGGAATGTGTTGACACGCATTTTGCTGGACCCAGCGAAAGTCGGAGGTGGCAACCTCAAAAGACCAAACAAAAAGAAACGGGCACACACACACACACACACACACCATGCTTCTCTTGAGCTTGTTCCTGGACTTTCCAAATGGGAAGATCCTGGACTTCTGAAGAATCAGCGATGGCTTCACCGAGAGATTTCCTTCTTTTCGTGCCTGGTTTATTGGGGGAATGGACTCGTGCGCATTTCAGGGTAAATTTGAGCTGCTCGGAGCCGAAGACGACAGACCCCCAAGAGGGGGCCCGGTTCGGGGTGGCCAAGAAGCTCTGGCGAGTGGTTGGAGAGCCGCCGTTTGGAGCCGATCGGATTTCTGTAAGAAGGTGGTTGTTTGAAGTAGGAAACAACAGGTCCTCTCTGCTGGACACCGTTTTTGGGGGGGGAGTTTGGGCAACTGGGTTTCCCACCGTTGGGATCAACGCGTTTCGTGGCCCGGCTCTTGGACTTGGTTTTAGTGGTTTTAGTGGCGTCTGATCTTGAGGAAGCCTGTTTCAGATGTTGCTCAATGAGACACCAAGTGGAAAACCAGTATTTGGAGGTAGCCTTTATGACCATGGCGCCAGAACCAAAAGTCAATGGGTGAAGCGGGCGCTGCCAAAATGAGCTTGGGCAGTAGGCTTGGGACATATTTTCCGCGTGTCCAGGTGATTTTGAACTTTTAGGATACGCAGGGGGGGGGGGGGATATTCATGTATGGAGTTTTGGTTAATCGCGGCGAAACGGCAGCGCCCCGAAGTGTAGAATCCCCTTGCGAGCCATCCAGCAGGATTGCCTCTCCCGATATCTCCACACGTTGGATTGGCCCACATGGCGACGTTCCACGCCACCAAAGACGGCCAAGCTTGCCATGCATCAAGTCACCAGAAGTCCAAGCAGGTCCACCAAGACCACCGGGCGCTTCTACTTTTCGGAACGCCAAGTTTGCAGACTCTGGCCAACGAACTGGTGATGTGAATATATCTCAAGAAATGTCCAGTGAGCCACATGGTGACGTTCCACCAAAGACGGACGTGGGAAGCCTGTCCAGTGAGCCAATTTTCAGGTAGCGTTGACATCGTGTCTCCCTACGGGGGATGAGAAGCAACGAGAGCTGTTTCTCCATCCTCTTGGACTCGGCACCTTCGCCAGGGCGTAAGGCGTTCGCTGTTGGGCTCCGCAAAACGAGCGAGAAAAGGGGCGTGTTTGCAAGCCAACGAGTTGGAGTTCACCAACCCACCTTCTAAAACCCCTCAAGAAAAGTACGATCTGGACTGTTTTTTCTTCTTTTTTTATTATTATTTATTTTTTATTTTATTTTTATTTTTATTTGCAACGGCACTGCTTTTGCTTTTGTGTTTGAAAAGGAGGCCCTTGTGCAAACGCACCCTTGTGTGGGCGGTGTGGCTCTTGGTCGTGCCTTGGAATTTGGGAAGTTGCTACTGTACTCTTCTTAGAGTTATTGTAAAGGGAAGCCCAAGCGAGTCCTTTTTTTTAACCCTTCAACCGATGCTGCTGCTCAGCGAATGAGACATGGAATGACCTTTATAAAGCATCCAACTCGTGGTTTCTTTTCAGGGGAAAGCCTGGGTTCATTTTATTCCACATTCCCTACCGATTTCGCACCAGCAAGCTTGTTTTCCCTTCAAAGGTAGTTTGGGTTTTCCCTTTTGAAGCTCCTTTTTGGTTCCCTTTGAACTATTCTTTGGTGTTTCCTAAGAGGTTCTAACAAACACGTTCCCTTTAAGTAATTCCTTCACCACCTTCACCACCTGCCTGGGTTCCTTCACCACATTCCCTGGACGGGAAAAGAAAAAGCCGCCGGCCGGCGGTTTCTTCGGACGTCCCCAAAAAACCCAAAGGATCATTCAGGGAGAACCCATTCACCACATTCCCTGGGAGAAACAAACAAAGAGAAAAAACACCCGGCCCTTTCTTCGGACGTCCCAAAAAACTCTCCCCAGCGGAGCGAGCGAGCGAGCGAGCGCCAGTTTTTTCGGTCAGGAGTCCGAGGAGAACTCCATCAGCGGCTTCCGCTCCGCGCGGTTCCTGCGGACCATGCGCCTTCGGCGGTTCTTGTTTCGCTCGGGCGGTCGCCGTCGGTCTTCGCCTTCGGCTTCGTCGGTCGGTCGGCGGAGGTTTTGTGGTCGCCCCGAAAAGGTGGCCGGTGCCTTTCGGTCGGTATGTCCGGTTTAGGTGGGAAATGAGCATGGTGGGATTATGGTTAAGTGGGTAACAACCATGGTGAGAGAACCCACCAAAACCGTGATTTTAAGTCTCCGTTCAGTGGGTTATCTCACCGGGCTTACTAACCACTTGCCTGACGTACCCGACCACTGGCTCAAAAACTGGATAGATGAAGGTTAGGGACAATACCTTTGTTATAAATGGGTCCAAAAATCCGCTTCTTTGCATGGTTCTGGGTAGACCATCTTAACACCGATTGGTCTTGATTATGACTCATTTCCCTGAAAAAACTCGAGTGTGCTAACTCTACCTATCGATTGAGAGGTCTTCGATCGTTTGGGAAACCTATGTTGGCCGGTGGTTGGAAGGGAGCCGCAGCGGCGAGGCGTATCCAAATTTGCCTCTGAAGATGGAGCTGTAAGGATGTCGAAACAGATATTTTGAGGCTCTAGTGAAGTCGGGTTGCGCGAAACCACACAGCTGTGGATCTTGGTTGGGACGTTTCCGGCCGGAAGTGCCCTTTGAGTAGTTGGGTGGAGCAAATCACCTGTCCGGGAATAGAACGAGCTGTTTGCCCATGATGAATAGCCTTTATTTCTTATTGCCAGTTCGCAAATAATCGCAGTTCTGCCCGGAGCTCTTTGGCAACTGCGATTTTTTTTGGATCCGATTTGGCGATGAATGTTTAGGAAGGAACCTCAGAGGTGGACCATGATGTTCCCCTAATTACCATGTCCACTAAAGGGTCCCATTTGATGAGCTTGCCCCCCAAAAATAGGAGCGCGTCATGTGGAAGATGGGTGCCCTTTGAGGGCAATGGGTTTGTCACAGTTTGCTCCTTTGGCCTTTCCCGAAAAGTGCTGAAGCACCGACGTAGAGACATGGCGGACCCAAATGTCTGTGCCAGGGAGTTTGGAACACATTGGACACCAGGATCGCTCCCATTTCGCCAGGGAAACCACAAGCCATTCGCCAAATAGCTACCTGCTTTTGCTCATTTGAATAGAGAGGATCGGAGAAGACTGTTGGATCACTCTTTCACTGCCAGAAGGCCAGAGTGTTTTTCTTTTCTTTTTCAGATCTGTTGGACACATCCCTCCCGGCACATCTTCCAATCCCCCAAGTTCTTTTGGAACGTCCAGTTTTCAGCTCCAAAAGGCGATATCTCATATCGCCTTCGGGGTGGAATCGATCCAGGGATTGATCCCTTTTCCTTGCTTCTCAACCGTGGTTCGTTTCAAACACCCGCTCTTTTCCTCTTCTGGCAAGGCCCTTTCACTTACCTGCCGACACTGTCTTGGGAATGCAGGCGAATCTTCCATTTGCTTAAGGCCCCTCCCCCCAAAATCAAAATACGTCCAAACCAAGGTGTGTATATATATATATACATATATACATATATGTATATATATATATATGTGTATCCAAACTAATTCAAATTAATCAACCAACCAACCCAACCAAACCAAGGTATATAAATCTAACCAATCAGTGGTGATAGATTCCCTGGAAAACACCAAGGGAAAGTAGCAAATCGATTTGGATTGGGCTCAGAGCTATTGGTTTCTCCTCAGGGTTGTGGGATCGCTCGGGGTTTCTCCAATCACTTCTGTGATACTTTTGGGAATCCCCCGAAATATATGAAGAAAATCGTCTTTGGTATTAGGCCCTTTCTGTGAAGTGTCACAGATTCGTGGTCATTCCCCACAGCACTGTGGATGGACCACACCCACTTCCCATGGACGCATGAAGCCCTGGGAGGAACCGATCGTTGGCGCGAAATGGTTTGGAGGCGGCGAATCTGCGGATCCACGTTTGTAGGAGATGATAAAAGAGTACTAGGTGACTAAAAAAGGACCAACAGGGGGAAGACCGGGTAAAATCCACGTACAACACGGAAATCCGAACGGCTTTCTAGACACTCTCAGTTCTTCAAAGCAGACCTTTCGAGCCATAGTTTGGATGTGGATTTCGAAGTGGATTCCATTCCAACAGCCGCGAAGTTTCTCGAGTGGAGTCCGTTGCTCTGAGAGTTGGTCCCTTCGAAGTGTGCAAAGGAAAAGACGGCCGCTTCAAGCGGGGCAGAATTCCGAAGACCGGCTTTAGATCCAAGTCTCGGCAAGTGCTACTTTTTTTTTGAAAATAACAAATAACACATACAACAAAATAAGAATATATATGTATATATATCTGTATGTATTTATATTGCTACTCTTATTGTTACTATTATTGTGTTGTTATTATTGTTATTTTTGCCGTTGTTATCATATTTACCATGTATTCTTTGAGGAACCCTCTTCAACCCCGTCCAACCCCTAGAGGAACCGCGCTGGGTCCCTCGACTATTTTCGCCGGGCGGTTTGAGAGAACGACTCCGAGGCGGCTGCTGCGGCTGCTGCGGTTGCTGCGGGTGGGGAAGCTGGAAAGAGAGCTCACGCTGCTGGCCAAGCGCTTCCTGCCACTGGGCTCTGGACGGTTGCGGTGGGTTTTTCGGGGGGAGTGTCTTCGGGCGGTGGAATGGCCCTTTTTTTTTGCGGGGGAGATTCTTGAAGCAAACTTTGGGTGGTGGAATGGCCCCTCTGGGTGGTTGCGGTGTTGGTTTCGGGGAACTTCTTCAATCCAACTTTGGGTGGTTGATTCGATTCGGCGGGTGGGCTGGTGGTTGCGGTGGGCTGGCTCTGGCTGGTGGGCTGGTTGCGGTGGGTTTTTTTCGGGGAAGATTCTTGAAGCAAACTTTGGGTGGTGGAATGATTCGCCCAGAGGCTTTGAGTGGGCTTTTTGAAAGAATTTGAGAAGCCCATGAGAGTCATCAAAACCCGGGTAGATGAAGGTTAGGGACAATCCCCTTGCCAGAAATAGCTGCGGATATCCGCCTTCTTAATTCCTGAAGCACCGGGTTTTGATTGTAACTCATGAGGGGCTTTAAATAGCGGGTGTCGCACGGGGCGCTTTGTATCCCAGTGGAAAGGCGGCACCTGGAGTGATGCCACTGGGGGCTTGTTTGTTTCCAACCTCCCCCCCCACATGTGCCACACAGAAAAGACCAGGGCAGGGTGGGTGAAGTGACCTAAATGATTTGAGGTCCACCCACGTGGTCATGGTGCTCCGAATTTGCGCGGCGCTCTTTGTGATGCTCTCCATCAACCACATCATCGCCTGCTGCTGGTACGCGGTGGGAGCGGGGGGCAAAGAGACCCTAGCCTGCAAGCCGACTCGCCTCGTGACTCGTGGTCTCACCTCACAGTTTTTGGCCTTCAAAAGGTGTTGGGTCTCTTTCGGGGAAGACGGGGTTGGGCGTAGATTTCGTCAGCTTTGTCCTTCAACGTTTGGGTTCTAAAGATGAATCTGCAAGATCATTGGGTAGGTGCTTGAGTCAACTTGAGGCTAAAGAAAAGGCTGGGCTTTCGCATGTATGCCGCGGTCTTGGGTTTGGCAGGGGTCAAGGACCTCCTAAAAGCCAGACTTTTTTTTTTTAAAGGGAACCTCTGAGTTGTTACATTTCCCACATCTTCACCTTCCCGTTCCCTTGGTTGATGCGTTGGGTGTAGGCGGTTGTTTTTTGTCTCCCCTTCACCTTCCGCTTATGCAGCCCCTTTTCCCTCCTCCTTTGGTTCTCTTTCCCTTTCTCTTAGAGGACAAGTTTATGGTCTTTCTCTCGGATTTCCCTGAAAGTCTCCATTTGTAGCTACAAGCCATCCCTCATAGCGCCCTGAAAAGGGACCGGTTCAACAAAGCCCCTGTTGATTGCCCATCGACCTGGCAACCTTGGTGTTCCTTTCCCTTGACCGGCTCTTCTTTTGTTGTTTGCCGTTGGGGTTTGTTGGTTTCCAAGTTTGTCTAGGTCCCCCAGTAGTGCCCTTTTACCACCTTCCTTGGTTGGGAGGGTTCCCCTACTAAAATAGACTACAGAAAAAAGGGTACCCTTATTCTAACCTCTCTACTGGTGGACCTAGTAGTGCTCCAACAGGTTCATTGGTTTGGTCACTAGGTCTGCTTCCCCTTCCGTTGATTTTGGGGGTACCACTGTGTAAATGCGTGTGTGCCAAAATAGGCGGCCCACAAATGAATGGTTTCCTTTCTGGTTATCCTAAGACAATACAACCACAAATGGAGCCAAGTCTTCAAAAGATCGAACCCTCAAATTGGTACGAACCCATTCCAGGGCTGAACAGCCTTTTGGGACTTCTAGGGGTTGATTCCCCATTCTTTTCAACTATCGTTCTTTTCTTAAAAGCAGGATCCGTTTTCCCTGGGTTTCCGGAGGTTTTCTAGACAGATTCGGATCCCTGGAAAGAATGGTTGGGAGGTACCCCTAGACAACCAGGAACTGGTCACTTACCACCAAAATGGCAACCAAACCCCAAAAGTGAACTCAGGGAGTGAGGAAACAAGTGGGTGAACATCCTTTTGGGATTCTCCCGCCCCAACCCAACCCAACTCAACCTGCAAACAAAACCAAAAACCGGGAAAAAACAAACAAACAAGCAAAGTCCAAACTGTCAAACCAAGCCCGCCCGCGCGTCCTTTTTTTCGCTCGCGAGGACCGGGGCGGCCAACTGGCTGTCGCGCATGGAGCTGGAAACCAGCAGCTTCAGCGAGAGCTACGTGGCCTCCCTGCACTGGCGCGGGCCTCGGATCGCGAAGGCCAAAGAGAAGCGAGACCCGGGGCACTGTTTTTTTGGGGTTTGGTCGGCGTTTCTTTCTTTTTTTTGCATGTTTTGTTTGGGTCTGCGATTTTTTGGGGTTCCACGGAATTCCTTTCTTGGCTTGGTTTTTTTGGCGGTTTGCTTTTGGCATGTGTGTTTTTTGGGTCCAAGGAGTTTATTTCTTGGCGTTTTTGGCCGGGTGTGTGTTTTGTTTTTGAGACCATGACTTGTTTTGCGTGTTTCGATTTTTCTCGGCATATGCTACGACCGCTTTTGTTTCTTCTTTTGGGGCACGGCCAATTTCTTCCCTTGAGTACTTGTGATATTTCTACTGGTTGATTCCCCATTCTTTCTAACCATCGTTCTTCTTGAAAACCGGCCGTTTCCCTGGGTTTGCGGAGGTTTTTTAGAAAGAAGGCTCCCTGGAAAGAATGTGCAAGGTAGCACTAGAATTGTTCATTGTCTGGATGGTGTTTGGCCTTGCCGCACTGGGTGGCTCGCATTGTCCAGTTTTTGTCCAGTTTTTTGTTCGGGCTTTGGGGACGGGTGGACCTTTCTCGGACTTGGGTGCTGTGGGCTTTGTGTTGTGGTTTGGTTTTGGTCGTGTTCTGTGTAGTCGTGTTGGGTCCGGTTGGGTTGGGGGTTTGCTTGGGGCTTGGGGCTTGGGGGTTGGGGGTTGGGTTGGTTGACTTTGGCCTGCCAACCTTTTTCTTGGGGGGAGGCAACTCGACGTTGGCCTTTTTTCGTTTCGTCCCGGGAGGCGGGGGACTATGGACCTTGATCATGTGTTTGTTTCTCTTGACGTTCCCCTCTGCTTGCAACTCTTTCTTCGCGTGTTTTTTTTGGTTGTGTTTTGGTTAATTTTTTCTTTCGGAGGAGGGAACGCGACCTTCAACATTTCTTGATTTGCAACTTGTGGACATGGGAGGTCCGATCCCTGCATTCATCTGAGGGATGGGTACTTTTGTACCCAGATGAACCAACCTAGTGGATGAATGGGTGGGTGCAACCCCCCAAAAGCGACAGATTCTCTGACCCCCGAGTGAAAATTAGCTGGCATAGGTGTCCTTTTTGGTTGAGGGCCCTGGTTTACCTGGTGGTTCAATCATCTACCAGGGCCATCTTGTCCGGCGAACACGCCACGGAGGTCGCTGACGCAGTTTACCCCGGCCACCAACAACGTGGCGCCGGCCAATGCAGAGGCCGGATTTTCAATGGGGAGGAAAGAGCCGGGGGAGGAAAGGGCTGGGCCATCAAGCGGCTGTTTGGATTCTGCCCGTCACAAAGCGACAACTTCAGTTCGCTTCTGGTGGCCCGGCGGACCCCCCAGTCGGCACTTCGAGGGGAAGGGTGTTGCGCGGAAGGGGCATGGAGGACATAGAGTCGATTTTGGCCGGCGACTTTGACCCTCAACCCTGGAAGGGACTTTTGGGGGTTTGTAGGGGTTGCCATGTTCATATCCTCCGTGGGTTACCGTTTATATCTTCTTGGTGCAATCTACAAACACGTAGGTGTCCTTTTTGGTTGTTCTGCTAGACAAATAGATGGCGATTCCTGGTTTACCTGGTGGTTTAATCATCTACCAGGGCATCTATTTCCCCTAAAAGGACACCAATCTACAAACACCAAACGTAGGAGGTCATCTGAAGCGATCCCCCATGAGAGTTCCCCGTTTCCCTTGCTGCTGCTCAGAAGGGCATGAGAAATGGAATGACCCCCAAGAAAAGCCATCCAACTGGTGGTTTCCCTTTTTTTCGGGGCAATCCCCAACTCCGTTTTTTTTTCCCTCATCTCCTTCCCAAATCCGATTTTTTTTCGCCCCCATCGCAAAAATGTTGCCCTCCCCCTTCAAAGCGCATCTTTCTTCGCTTCAGTCACGCCCCCTTCAGTTACCCCCCCCCCCCCCCCCCACGCCCCCTCGCTCCCATTTTCCGCGCGCATTTTGCTTCGCTTCAGCCAGTTGCCACGCGCTTCTCGCCTTTCGCCTTTCGCCAGGAGCGGCTCTTCGCGATCTTCGTGATCCTGCTGGCCATGGGCGCCTTCTCCTCCTTCATCGGCTCCATCACCGCCACAGTGACCTCCCTGCGGTCCATCCAGGCGGGGCGGAGAAGCGATCCAATCGGAGCGCGCCGAGAAGTGGGAGGGCGAAACCCAGCTCTTTTAGCATGCTTCTGCGAAAGAAGACATCTGGGTTTGCCTAAGGTTTGCTGGTGAAACTAGCGCCGCATAAGCTCCGCGGAAGCCCCAATGTGATGCTTCACCGAAGGTACACTCGAGGCTGCAGCCGCATAGGCTGTCCGCCAGTTGTTTCGGAGAACACGCGAGAACCTCGGCCCATGTAAGCAAAACCTGTCGCGCAAGACCCGTGGGCTTTGTTTGTATTCTTGCGGGTTATACACATGGGCGCCGAGGAAGCCACATGGGAGGGTCGTGGTTTGGGTGTCATCTTGGCCTCACTCTGCCGGACGGGATCAGACCGTTGTGGCTTCCAACCTTCGATCATCCGGGGTGCCCAAAAAAGCGCAACATCTTCCCAGAAATACCCGCAGACTTGCTATAGACCTTCAGAGTTTAGACTCAGTCCAGAATGAACATGGACAAGGAGGGGGTTGCGAATTGTTAGGAGCGACCTATCAATCCTGGGTTCCATAATTTGCCACGTTCTTGAAGGTTTGGAGGCTTTTCAGAAATCCAGAGGTCTTCCATTCTATAATCCTTGGCTGCTTTGGCAAACTGACGAAAGGTATCTTCATGAGCGCAGCAGGTCAGTCTTTTTGCCCAAGGGGGAGGATCTCCTATAAGCCCTCCATGTTAGTTCACCATTAGTTGGCTGATATTTTCCTCCCCTGCTTTTCTCGTGACGCTTTGGAACAGATCTGGCTGGAGTCTCGGGCACTGCGCACTCCGCTTGCCCGTCGGTTCCCCCGGCGCTTTGCGAGGCTGAGAAGGTGAAGCAGCACAACCAGCTGCTGCAGTTCTTCGTGGAGAGCTCCTCGGTCTCGATCGATTTTTTTGGGGTAAGGTTCAACGGGAGAGCCCGATGGTCCACTGGTGCTTGGGAATCAAGAAGGCTTAAGAAGCACGAGAGATTTGCATGGTGTGGTTGTGTGTGTGTGTGTGTGTGTCTCTCTCTCTCTCTTGCACTCTCACTCTCACTCTCACTCTCACTCTCACTCTCACTCTCACTCTCTCTCTCTCTCTCTGTCTCTCTCTCTCTCTCTTTTTGTTTCGGAATGCCCTGGTGGGTGTAAAGGGAAGCCCACACAAAAACCAAGGACGCCGTTGCGATCATGGGGTTCAATGTTGCCTTTTAGGCCGTGGAACTGCCTACATGGCGATCGGACCGCTTTGGGCGTCCAAGAGATTTCTTGGCAAAGAGTTCTTGGTGCAAGAAGGAATGGTTGGAATCCAAGAAGATGAAACACGAAGCAACAGAAGGTGGCTCACGCAGGTTGTGACTTTTTGCTGCCCCAAAAGAGTGAGTCGGAGCACTTTCAAGTCGAGTCGAGGAACCATGTGCTGACAGCACATTGGTAAAGGAGCTTGCCCATGCCTGTACCTGCAAATGGGCTGTTGCGCCCGCCGGGTGCGAAACGAATCAACACATTTTTTGTGTCCTGGGGTTGCCTTTTGCTTTTTGGGTAAACAACTCTGCTCAACCTGCGGGTGGAGTTTGTTGTATTTTCAACCAGCAAAGATGAATGGAACATAGTCTTCCACAGGGGTTTGTGAAAATCCACGTGTTTTTTCTCCTTTGTTTCCCCCTTTTTTTGTGGGGGTGCAATCATACATGGGATCTTCCATATGGAAGTGGGCATGCCGCCTTTGGAAGACCATCCACTCGAAAAGGCCGGCCCCACGTCCACTTCCATAGTTGAGCTACGGTCAAAACCCGGGTAGATGAAGGTTAGTAAGGGACAATCCCAACCATAAATAGCTGCGGCCGCCTTCTTAATTCTTTACGTGGTTCTGGGCTTGGACCGTTTTAATACCGGGTTTTGATTATGACTCATATGTTGGGAAAGGGGTCATCCCTCTCTTCCCGGATCTTTGGAAACATCCGTGGGGCAGCTCCCTGTCCATTTTTCCCTGGGGGTTGGCGATCTTCGTTTAAATTTCCTGGAAGTGAAGAGGGGTTTCTGTAGGGATCCGTTCAGGGAACATGTCCACGGATCTCTACAACAACGTCACCGAGACGATCTCGCGGGGGCGTTTCGAGGCCGGGCAAGTCTGAAAGGAGCCACGTGACATGCAGCCCATGCGGTCAAAGGACCCCTTGGCTTGGGTCGTCATGGACTGCTGATTTGGGATTGAGATTGGTATCGCAAGGGTTCAATTTTATCAGGCCATGACCGCGACCGACAGATTCGGAGTTTTGACCATGGGGAAGTGGGACCCTGAAACATCATTCAGATGGACCCTGGGCAGGAAAAAATGGCTTGCAATTTCGGGTCTTAAAACACCATGGGGTTAGTTTTGAGATATGGCCACGTCGCAGCCCCTTGGTTTCAAAGCCAGATCTTGGGGCCGTGAACAGATTACCTGACATGTTGCCAGTTCAATGCGATGGGGGCCTGTCTTTTCTTTCTTATCAGGCGTCTCCTCAGAAAACATCTTATTGTTTTCGAGTTCGACTATGAAACAGAATCTGAACATAGGTGTCCTTTTTTGTTTGTTTTGCTGGAAAAACAGATGGCGATTCCCGGTTTGCCTGGTGGTTTAATCATCTACCAGGGCCATCTATTTCCCCTAAAAGGACACCTATGAATCTGAACATCTTGCACCCTTTTAGGCCAAGGCAAACTATGCAGCCAGGTGCCTTGTGCCATCCCACAGCCTGCGGGAGGGTTGCCAACTTGGTTGGGGAACCTGAATGATTTCCGAAGCAAACTAAGCTCTAAGGAGGCAGGTCTGGAACTTCCTAATGTTGACCCCAGATTAATAAACCCCTGTTTTCTCTGGTTTTAGTGGGGATTCATCACTTTTGAAGGGGAACACCCCATATCAATATACAGGCGTTCATTAATCCGGGGTCACCAGTACACCAAGAGCACCAAGCTTTCAAGTGCCCCATCTGATTCTTGGCGGAATCAACGCGTCCCCAGAGAGGAGGCGCGGTTCTACCAGTAGAGCGACCTACTAAAATGACTTACCCTCCCCCCAACTAACGTGGCAACTGACAGGGGCTGCCTTCAAAAGGAAATTAATCTTCCAGGTACCTTGCCACAGGTGCCATGTTAGTTGGAGGAAGGGTACACATTCAGAGCATGATTTGTGGAGTGCTCGCCTCTGACCTCGTCTCGCCGCGAGGTTCTACGATTTGGTCAGTGGAATTGAACCCAGGAATGGGTCATGCACCCCCAACACCTCCCCCTTCAAACCCTCCCCCTTCAAAGGAAGCCACACTACTGTGGGTGGACAAAATCCTACACCACTCGGACTCCATGGAGAACCGTTGTTTGTTGGTATTCACAGGCGAATCATCAGACACCAGGGTTTCAGAACGGTGGCGCGAAATGGATTTCGCAGCCATCCACGGTATTTCTGCTTCCCCGCGATAGTCGCACCAGCAAGACCTTTTTTTTTCTCCCCGAGCCTCCCTGCCAGAGCCTTTTGAGGGGTCATCCCATTCCTCGCAAGACCTAGGCCTAGGCCTCCTAGGCCCCCTGGGCCCCCTAGGCCTCTTTGCCAGGTGCGGCTCACGGAGCAGGAGGTGGACCTGGTGCAGCGCCTGCCCGAGCGCTTCAAGATGCAGCTGCACGAGGAGCTGCGCTTTGGATCGATGCAGCGATCGGAGGTTGGGAGGGTTGGGAGGGTTGGGAGGGTAGGAGGGAGTTGGAGTTGGCCCCGGTGGGGAGGGGAGGGGGAGATGGTCCCCACAAAAAAGGGGCAAAAGAGGGAGTTTCTTTTCTTTTTTTGTCTTTCCCGACAGGATGCTGGAAGGACCAGAACTGTGTAGTTTTTTTTTCTTTTTTCTCGGGGGGAGCTTGGAATGACCAGACCTGAGCTGGTGGTCGGTTTTCGGTTTTCGGGAGGGAGTTCGGCGCTGAACCCGTTTGGAGTGCCCAGCTCAGGGGCTAGTTCTTTCCCGCTCCTTGGGCCTCCAAAGATGGCGCCTCAGGAAGGCGCCGCAAAGTTCAAGGGGTCTTCCAGGCGTCCGGGGGGGAAAAAACAAAAAAAAAGCGCCACCACGCGCTGCGCCCGCGCGGCGCCCGTTTTGGAGCGTGTGACGTGCAAGATGTGCGGCCCAACGCAAAGATGTTCCGCTTGGCTCTTAGGGATGCCAGCCTTGCCAAGCTTGACAGGTGGGTGTTTCTCAACGGGTCCCCGTTTAGGATGGTAAGAGGAAGCCGCAAGGAAGACGACCTTGGTGTTTGGGTCCCCTTTTATGGTAAGAGGAGAAGCAAAGAACCGCCTCGGGTTCTTTTCAGAAACACCTTGTGTCAAAGGCGCTGCCCCGACCGTCCCCGACCACTCAGGTACTTGCCCTCCCTGCTGCACCTGGGCTTTTGGCCGCCCAGGGCCCGGTCCCAGGCGCGGATCTTGGTTGGTCCGTTGGGGTGTTCTGGCGGGTGGGGGCCTTGGCCCGGCAGTTGGGGCAGTTGGGAGGGAGGTGTTGGGGCAGTTGGGGCAGTTGGGGCAGTTGGGGCAGTTGGGGCAGTTGGGGCAGTTGGGGCAGTTGTTTTGCCGTGGATTTTTTTGGATCCGAGAAGAGGCTGCGCTCAGGATGTTCCCAAAATCATCGGGCTTCTCAATGGTGGATCCTGGCCAACTTTGGGGTCCAGGAGGCTCAGAGGAAAATGGTGGGGCACAACCTACTGGTCAACACCCTGCACCACCCAACAAACAACCGGGAACCATTGCTTGTTGGTATTTACGTTGGGGGAATCGACTCATTCCCAAGCTTTCTTAGGTGGTGCGAATCGGATTTCGTCCATCCACAGTATGGCTGCATTTTGGGGTGGATGAACATCCATTTGCCATCTATTTTGATGTTCACCAGGGGTTTCCTGGGTTTGCACAGAGCCAAATCGGGGGGTACCCGGCACCGTGTCTGGGTCCCTCTGGGTCCCCGCAGGAGGCCCAGCTCCTGCGCCGCATCTGCCACGACGCCATGCGCCTGGGAAAATTTTCGCTTTTCGGTGAGGCGGTGAGGCGGTGGGTTGGTTTCAGGGTTTCCTTTAAAGTGAGCTCAACTTTTGTTTTTTGCGGAGGGGTCCACTGCCAGCAACCAAGCCAAAGTTCTGGCAGACATCATGGATGCTCTGATTGAGTGAAAGACCCTGGAACAGAGCAGAGCCTCTTTGGTTTCCTGTAAAGTGGGTGTGGCTCAAACATCGGGTAACCCCAACAAATGGCTTGCCCATTCCGTAAATGGAAACAAGGACGACGAAGATTCCTGCGGTCCACATGATGGTTTCAGAGTTCCACTTGCAGAGTCCCACTTTTCTATCAAGCCTTGTTTTTGGTTGGCATTTGGCCAATTTCCTGTACAGTGTCTTGTAGCTGGTTTCCATGAAGCTTAAGACTTGCGGCGGTGCATGGTGCATTAAAGCGCTTTCCCGCAACTAACATACGACGCAGGACATATACGGTGTGTCTTTCTTGAATAAAGGGAATGAGACGACTCACGGTGTCTTGAACCAACTAGGGAGAGGCTTGTAGCACCCCTGGTAATCCAGCGCAAGTTTGGTGCTGGTTTGAGAGCGTTTTGTTTGACCAGTCTCACACCAAAAAAACTACAATCAACTGGGATCAGCGAGTTTGGGAGTGGTAGCAACCGCTTGAGTTGTATCCGGGACCCGGTCTAGTGCTAATCAACAGGTTCCAACTGCTTGCACAGGATGTGCCCATTTGTTAGAACCCATCTGGGGTCAGCCCTGATTGATACACCCCCTAAAATTGCAGACATCCCTGGCGACCACTTGGGCTCGTCCATTAAATCGAGGGCATATTTTGACAAAGGGGCGACATGCTTCGTGTGAAATGCGCAGGACTCGTCGTTTCGAGAACCTCAGTTCGGGGACCGTTGACACGAACTAATTTCAGGGGGGCTGATAGCCCCCGCCGAAAAACGCCCCCGCTTGGGCCATGTTTCCCAACCAAACTTCTGCTGTTGGCTGCTTGCGCCTGAGCATCAGCCAGCCTAGGAGCGAGCGTGTGGTGAAGCCTGGAGAGGACTGCGGGGAGGGGACGAGGGTAAAGTGGTTCGTTGCCAGACCAAATGCTTGCCTTCTCAACTGTTTGCCAGTTTGCGTTTACCATTGTTCCTTGTTTTTTTGGAACGTCATTTTCCTTTTCAACCAGCAAGAAGTCTTCACTGTCATTTTTCGCAGGGGTCGGATCAGTTTGGCCCACGGTTGAGGGGTGACACCTGAAGATTTCCTTTGACATGTTTCACCATGGAGTTGTGTATGGAAGTTTACAGATTCTCATTACAAAGCAACTTTCCTTTTGAAAACATCGAGCTTGTGCCCTTCCATGGAAGTGGGCAGGGCAGCATGTAAAAAGGAAACCTTATGACAAGTCTGAGGAATCCCACTGAGAATAGCCTCCCACCAAGCCCAAGCAGAAATAGGCAGGCCCACCCAAATGGTGGTTTTCCATTTAGTTCCCCTTTAAATCAACCCGAAAAGGATACCCTCACAAGCAAGACGCGCGCTGTGGTTCTCGCGATTCGGAAGACAATCCTTCAAGACCTCTGCTGTGCACTCTTCGGGGCGAAGGTGCCTGACAATTCCCTTGATTTGGAGGGAGTTTCAACCCACAAATGTATTCTTGTAGAGCGGCCTTGGCATGAACATACTAGGCTGAAAGTGCTTAAAATCCAAGTCGACCACTTCGATGTCCCACACGTCAGCCTGCTCAAGGGAAGTATTGTGGGGTCAAGCCGTCGGCATTTGCTGCTTTTTGGTTTTATGCTCAAGTTTTGCAGAGAGCTTGAGCTTTCCTCTTCTGCAGCCTGCCCATTTCTGCGCCCCGCCCTTGTTTCCAATTTAAGGGGGATACTTTGCTGGACAGATGGCAGTTGCGCAGGTTTTGCCATCACGGTTTTTTGCAAGTTGACCCTACCCAGCAGCCAGACACACGCGTACAACAAGCCTCAATCTTTACATGCACCTGGAGAACACGTCAACCCACGGTCACTGCAGAGGAGTGTGAGATAGTAGTTACAAGAAGGAGCTTATATTCTTGTGAGCGGTCTTGGTGTGAACATACTAGGCTGAAACCACACGTCAGCCTGCTCAAGTGAAGTTTTGTGGGGTCAAGCCGTCGGCGTTTGGTCCCTTCTGTCTTCATGCCCAAGTTTTGCGGAGCGCTTGAGCTTTCCGCTTCTGCAACTCATCCCGCCCTTGTTTCTAGTTTACGGGGGATACTTTGTTGCACAGATGGCAGTTGCAGCAGCCAGACGCAGGCAGACTTATCAAGACGCCTTGATCTTTACATGCGCTTGGAAAACACGCACTTTCGGGAGAAAGGCACCTCAATGAAACTACTAGGTTGATTTATTTGGGTTCGACACTGGGCTTACTCTGAGCACCAGTGGCGTTCTCTAAATCCCTTTTTGTTGGGTGGGAATCCCCGCCAACAGCTAGCCCCAGATGGGATCTCCCGGAACCGATGTGGCCGAGCTCGGCGCAGGACATGTTCATCCCTGGCACCGACTGCAACAGCGCGTACATCATGGAGTCCGGCTCCCTGTGCTTCTCGGCGGTGTACGCCGGCGCTTTCGAGTTCTCAAGGTCAGATGCTGGCTCCAAGTTGTGTCCCTGGGTTCCCGACCTACCGGGGACAAAGTCCTGGACCTGGGATGGAAGACCGGCAACTGGGCAGACCTACGTGGATGGTGTCCATCAGTACCACTCAGGGACTTTAGGCGAAACCGCTCGGTACCCCTTGATTCGGATCACGGGAAGCCAAAGAAAAACCCATTCGGGTTTGGAGGACCATTTTAGAGGCAGACAACAAGATCATGTTTTTCTTTCGGCCAGAACAAGTGACACATTTACTGGTGTGGTTTCCCGCCCCCCCTTCTAGCTTTGGTTGCTTACATAAGTGGGTTCATACGGGCGACATAATTTTGTCCAGGGATTCTTGACCCTTGCCTTGAGCTGTGCTCGTTTAGCCAACAAGATGACCAAACAAGTACGTTTCTGATGGTTGATTTTGGTTTTCCCTTTTCATTTTTTACACCCCCACCTCCACACCCTTGCTTTCTGCAGTTGAGGGTTTGATTTTCCCCTAACCTCGACGCAGCCAACCACCAGTGGTATTTTTAAACAACAGCTAGGGTAGGAACCCACCTCTTGCAGGTTCCATTTTTCCCGTTTTGGGTTACCAGTCCACATATGGAGACCTGTTTGCGAATAGGTTTCAAAACCAACTGTTGACTGGTTTCCTTGTGGTGGTTGTAGTAAGGCCTAGGGAAACCTTTGCAAGCATTTTGGTAGAACCAAAATTCAAGGGCTTTTTTAACACTACTCATTTTGTCTTAGGGCTTTTTGGGTCGCGAAAGGTCTGTCCTTGATTTGGGGACTTAGATGACCTTAGCTAAATGATTAGTGAGCTTATAGCTCTGGGCAACACGCGAGTGGGTGCCTTTATTGTAAACGCTTCGCGTTGCCCGCCGCTTTTGGCTGGAGGCGTGTAGACGGCCGTGGTGTTTTAAGCAGTTTTCTGCTTTTTGCATTTTGTTTTGTCTTTTGGCCCGCGTTTTTTGTTGTGTTGGTGTGGAACATTTGTCTAATTTAGCTGCTGTTTGCGTGGCTTATGGGGTGGGGTGGGGGGGAGGGAGGGGGGATTGTCAAGGTTCGGCTGTTGAGCTGTTTTTTTTGGGCGCACATTTTTGGAGCACCCTGGCTTGTTTTGCGGCGGCTGCCGAGTCGGGTCATTTCTTGTTTCGGCTCAATGTGGGCGCCATGGATGCGTATGCTTTTGAAGTGGCTTTGTCTCTTGCGTTTGTTCTGCTTTTGCGTTTGGCTTGCGTTCCACCAAACCGGTCTGAGGGTCTCTTGAGGGTTTGGTCTGCTTGTCCTGGTATTTGAACCATCATCTTGACGTTTTCTGCACCAGTTCGCGTGGAGATTCTGTGCTTGAATTCGTAGTTCTTGCCTCCATTATTGATTCCCACCGTGGTCCGATTAGCTTCACTTCTTTGACTGAACATCTTCCTTCGCTTGCGTCCGCCTGGTCTCGGTACGTTTGCACGGTTGGTGGCTGCCTTGCCCCTGTTTTGACTGCTTCTGCCTTTGCTTTGTCTAGACGCTTGCCTGGGTCTGCGCCAAGAGAAAAACAGTGCGTGCTGCTAATCACACTGTAACGCTGAGGCAGAACGCTGCATGCATGCCGGAAAAATCCCTTGAAACCACCGCGGCCGTCTACACGCCGTGTACCTAGTTTGCTTTGAAGTCTTGTGTTTGCGTGAGCTGGTTTCCAAGGTTGAGGGTGGGTGCATGTCTGCGTGTTTCCACATGGCTTCAAGGGCCAGAACGAGAGCTGCAGAGCTGCAGAATGGCAGTAAGCTTGGGCCAAGCGAAGGTGTGGTTTCTGGGACGGGGGGAATCTTGCCGCTTTCTGCAAGGATTTGGCCGGAGTTGGGCCTTTGACAGTTTTTTGGGGATTGGATAGGTTTCTGGAGCAGGGATTTTGACCGATTTGGCCCGAGTTCGACCGGCTTTGAGAATTTGACCGGTTTCTAGTTGACCGGTTTCTAGGGTGATTTGATTGGTTTCTTGACTGGTTTCTGCGGCTTCTAGATGACCGGCTTCAAGGGGGATTTGACCGGTTTCTAGAGGGATTTGACCGGCTTTGGGGGCGGACTTTTGCCGATTTTTGCGCAATATGCCTGTCTTGAACAAAAGCGTGTTTTGGGCAACCTGGTTGAGATTACAAGCACGTGTGGCGGAATACAAGGTCAATTGGTCCAAGTGGCTGCAGGGTTGGAGAGCGAGGTGGGAACAAAAGGCCATATGTACATATATGTATTTTTATATATATATATATCTATATATATATATATGTATCTATTTGTACATGTATATACATATATACATATCTATTTGTACATGTATATGCATATACACACATATATATAAACATAATATATATATATATACATACACCTTACATATACATATGTAGCACCATGGCTACAGACCATGTAGCTAAGCTTCGGACCCTCAGCCAGCCCAAGAACGGGCTACGTCCGAGGCTACTCGGTGACCCATCACCAGCCCGCCGCCTCGGTGTCCACAGGAGGCGGGGTCCTTTTCTAGGACAATGGTCTTCCGGGACCTTCTCTGACATTCCATCTTTGAGCATGGGACCTTTCGACTTTTCTCTTGTTGAGAACCAAAATTTGAGGTCAAAGCGCCGCTCAGGTGTGTCAATGAAGAGTTCATCCATGAAGGAGGAGGTGCTGCAGCAGAGTCTCATTGAGGCGTTGAACCGATGGGCTGTGTGGGGGTGGACGTTGGGATGCGTGTTGCATCTTTCTGATGTCTCAATGTGTGTGTACAGAACATACATACATGCGTGCATGCATACATACATACAGACATGCAGACATACAGACATACAGACAGATATAACATACATACATGCATGCATGCACACACGCACACCCATACACACATGCACCGATACACAGATACAGACAAGCCCACCTACCCTCCCACCCACCTGCCTCTTCCCACCTACCCATACTTACGTACGTGTATATGTACATACACTCATTGCAGAGCCCAATTCCATCCTCAGTTTCCGACACGCAGGGTTTCCACATAGCGCTGAATGTAATGTTTGGAAGAAACGCCGGTTGGGGAAAAATCAGTGGGGGGGGGGACAAAAACCAAACAAAACAGGGTTGTCACTTTTCTGGGTTTCAAGAAGTTGATGAACCTTTGTTGATGATGTTGATCCGTTGGTTCAATCTGTTCAGGGCCCAGCCCTAAAGCGGGCCAGGTTGTTTTGGGAAGTCAAACAGCAACTTAAAACACAATTTCTACTCCCTCGCAAAAAAACAAGAAACATTGGGAACGAATGGATACCGGAAAAAAAAGGCCACGTGAACTCGTGGGTCGTTTTGCAAGGAAAGGAAGGATTGGAATTGAGGCAATGAGCTTGTGGTCGGTTTGCGCGTCAAGTTGGAAGGGTTGCAAGCTGTGACTCCCCACAAAGTGGAACCCAACACCATGATTCGAGTTGTTCTGCTTGTGGACCCAAAAAAACTCCATGTTGAACCTTGACAAACATCTTAGAACCTTGGACCCCGCTGTGGGTTTCCAGGAAAAAGGCCCAGCTGGCGTTTTTGGCTCAACAAACAGGGCGTGCTTGGGTCGTGAGGCTTGGAGGGACCAGCAAACCACCTGCTGGCTTTGTGTAAAATGACTGGCTTGCTTTGGGTGTTCCCTGGGTCAGACCTTTTGGACACCACTGACTTTCCATCGACCTGCAAAAGGTTGGACTTTTGCTCAGGGGGGAGCGACCCAGATAGCGGTGTCAGAAGGGCGGTGTGGAGGTCCAAGAAAACAGCTGAGTACACATTATATCATCGGGTTTTCCCATTTTCCACACCTCCACAGAACCCGCACACCGCCCTCCAACTTAGGCTGGCGGAGGGTCAGGAGTGGTGGTAATGGCCAGGGGTCGACCTGTTTAAGGGAAAGAGAACTTACCCAGTGGCATGGAACCGGAGTGAAGCTTCCAATCATGGATGCCCAGTTCCGGACAAAGTGCCCATTCCGCGAAGAGATTCATGCATACAAGTGCGATCTCCCGGGAGGGATATTCGGACCCCAGTGGAACTTGCACACATTCAGAGCCACAATCAAGACTCGGGTGAGTGAAGGGACGATCCCAGCCAATAGCTGCGGAAATCCGGCCTCTTAGTTCTTGAGGCATCTGGGCTTGGACCATTTTTGTCCCGAGTTTTCATTGTGACTTCGCCAGGGCTCCTTGAAAGAAAAATACATTTTTTGCAACCAATTGAACCATGGACCGCTTGTTCAACACCAAAATAAGAGGCAACTCAATGGGAAACCACCATTGGGAAACCACCATGCTGCTTTTTTCAACACCAATGGGAAACCCGCCCTTTACAAGAGGCAATGTTCAGTTCAGGTGTATTCACTGCATCCGGATCCCTGCTCAGACGCCCCCGAGACGCTCGCAGGGCGACGCCCTCTGTCTCCCGGCGCTCTGGGCGGAGTGGCACCACCGTGGGCGCCTGGTGGCGGTGCAGGCGAATGGCTCGGGGACGGGACGCGGGTCCGAAGGCCCCTCAGCCGGGAAAAGGTGCACTTCCATTGGCTGAAAAGAAGATAATATGTTTTTTTTTGTATTTCCCCCTGTCGGTTTTAAAGGGAACCTATCACTAGGTGAAAAATACATATATATATATATATATATATTTTCTGCAGGGGTCTTAGGCAAATGGAAGTGTAGGGTTCCTCCCAGAGGTATGTCCAAAAAATGGTGGCAACAGGACCCCCCAAACGGAAAGCATGGAATATGTATGCCACTCCGAGCAGAAGCTTCCAAGCCTTGGCGCAAGTTGAAAACGGCGAGCCGGAAGGAAATAACACTAGATCGCAGTCAGTTTTTTTGTTTTCTGTTTTTTTCGGTGTGTGTGTGATTTTCCGCTTGCTTGAGCCAAGACGGCATTTTTTGTGTGAGAGTTTCCTTTTTGTTGTGTTCTTGGTGTCCCTGTGTGGATCCACCAACCTGTATAGTAGGTCACCAAGGGAGCCGCCCTTTGAATAGAACAGAAAGTTGCTGGTTGCCTACTCTAAAATCGGGATCCACTGGGTTGAGCTTCAGAGCCACCCGAGTCCGGGTCAGTTGGGTTCCAAGAGCCAACGATGGCGTGGGGCATCGGCTCGGCTTTAGCCACACATGGGCTGAACAAATCCTGGACGACTCTGCCACTGTTGGGGGTAGAGGGATGTGCCGAAAAGGGAAACCAACGGATGCGCAACAAATGCTCTGAGTGTCTCTTTTGAAGGAACCCCTCAAGGCGAAGGGGGGGGGGCTTTCAGCTTTAGAATGGGCTTAGCCTGACTGCTGCTGCCTCCCCCTATATAATTATATACATTAAAGACAACATACAAACAAACAAACAGACAAACATAGAACAAGGAAAATATACAGAATATAACATCAACAAATATATATATATATATATACACATACACATAAATAAATAAATAAATAGATATATATATATATATATACACACACATATATATATATATGTATATATATATACATATATATTTACAGGGGAAACCACAGGGAAGTGACTGACCCAGGGCGCCAGCTACTTGGTGCTCTTGGACTGCCCAGCCTTCGCCCTGCTCGCCGCCAAGTTCGCCAAGCAGCTGCTCCGCCCGGGGGCCCAATTCCGACGTTTTTCCGGAAGCTTCCATGTCTTGAGCCTTCCCGGAATCCGTTTCTTTGAGAGGTGGCCCACGATGAAGCTCGCCTGAAGCGACGGAGTTTAGCTTTTCCCCGAAGCTCAAGCTTGAACCCAACCGGCGCCGCCTTGCGCTCTCCGCTTCGAGCCAACTGCTTTGGTCAGGTCAGGGCTACCTTTGGTTTGCGCGGTGGTTTGGAGTTCGGAGTTTGACGGGAAGCCCTGGTTCTTGTAGAGGGTATATGGGACACGACCCTTAACCAAGCCACCAAACCACCAAGTCACCAAGTAGCTCGGGAAGCGGATTCAGGAGAGAGAAGTGACAAGAGGCACGAATGAGATCATCTTTAGTCTTTTTTTTTTTTTGAGAACTTTTGGTTTGAGTCTCGAATGTTCATGAATCATGCTTTGCAAGATTGATTGGGGTCTAAAATGATACCAACATCAATTCGTTGGAGTCAACCCCACTGATGCCGGTCTTTCAAGGGACGTCCCAATCATAGGTTTTTCCTTTTAGCTTGGTCCGGCAAAAAATAGATGACACTGGTTTTCAATGGGTTTCATTCCGCTTCCATTTACCAGGGCAAACCATCATTTTTTCCAGAAGGCCACCTAGCCCCAGGCTTTGGTAGACGGTAAATCCTTGGCCACCAAACCAGTCCAAACCACCAATTTGCAGGTTTATTCACCACCAAGCCACCAAACCACCAAGCCACCAAGCCACCAAACCACCAAACCACCAAGCCACCAAGCCACCAAGCCACCAAGCCACCAAACCACCAAACCACCAAGCCACCAAGCCACCAAACCACCAAACCACCAAACCACCAAAACAAACCACCTGTAGAGCCAAGTGTTCCAAACCAATAAGGCCGGGAAGCCGGATGTTCGGGTTTTTTTCAAAGGAACGCCCTTCAATTTTGTTGTCGAGTCCGAGAGGCTATGGTCCTGGGTTGTACCTTACTTAAAGACAACACGACCCACCACCGAATCACCAAATCCAAGCCACCCCACGAAGGAGGCCCCGATTTTTTCGGGGTCTTCCAAAGGAACGTCCCACATTTTCGGAGTCCTTTTTAGCTTTGTCTGCTTAAACATAGCTGGTTCAAGCACTAAGTTAAAAAAAAAAAAAAACAACAACAACAACAACACATACACTGGACGTGTTTTTTCCTCTTTTCTTCTGTTTTTATTTTCTTTTTTTCCTTTGTGCGTCCTACCCACCCAACCCGCTGGACATTTGTTTTGTCCCCCACAGCTGAAAGCTTTGGGGTCTCAGCCCAGATAGGCTCCGGGGTGGTCCGGGGCGGCCTGAGGTAAGGTTCCACGAGGATTCCACCAGGGTTTACCAGGGTTCCGCCAGGGTTCTGCGAGGGCTGCGAGGTGGTGAGGATATCACCTGAGCTTATTTTTTGAACCCGAGCCCCAAGGCTATCTCCACATCTTCGGCATCCTGGTGGTGGGCGAGGTGGAGGCGCTGCAGGAGGCCGAGGGCGCCCTGAGCGACCTCTGCATCAGCAGAGACCTCGTGGAGTCCTTGGCCCAGCGCGCGCGGAAGTTCTCCGATTTGCCCGGGGGCCCAGCGGACCCCAGCGCGGCACGCCCGGGGCTTTCCCCGGAGGAAGCAGGGGAAAAGGGGCATGGGCCCCAAAATGGGGGGGTGTAGGGTGTTCCTCTTCTCCCTGCCAAAGGCCGACCGCAAAGAAAGGGGGGGGGGCGGTAAATTCAAAGGGCCGGGCAGCCGACTTCGCCACTTCTTGGGCTCGGCTGCCATTTTCGTGGCAAGAATAAGCCAAAGGGACACCCAAAGGAGCCCAAGACACCTGGACGGGGAGGAGACCCGCAAAAGGGCGACCATGGGCCGGCGGACCCCCCCGAAAGTGGCGGGTGTCCCATTTTTTTCCCGGTCGAGAACCAACCGCAAGACGTGGCCTCGGACAAAAGAGACACTTTTTCGAGCGTGATGTTCACTAAACCCCAGAGGCTCCCCCGATGTATTTGGGGCCCTCAAACGGGTCAGGCTCTTTGAGACCCCCAAACACCTCCGGGGTGTGTAATGGAGGGGAGGCTTCCCTTTTTTCAAGTCCCACCAAAGTGAGACTTGACCCGTTTTTTTTTTTGAAATCGGGAAGTGAGTCGGTGTATATACATCCTAGCATGTTTTTACTCTGCTGCTGCGTTTTTTTTTCACCTTCCCAGAGGCTGAAAGGAACGCCGTTGCTCGCCATTTTTCTCACTTCCTGAGTTCCTGGACTTCAGCTAAAGAGTTTGTTTCGATCGCCGAGTCGCTGCCTCCGCTGTTTTCAGTCACTGCTGGTTTTGGGGGTACAGTGCATGGAAACAAACAGCAACTGGCAATCCAGGTGGTGACTTTTGTGGGCCAATCCGTAGTCCACCCAGGAAGTGAGACCAGCAAACGGAAAAGAGCTGATTTGGTGCCTTTAGAATTGCTAGGCTCAAAAAAAACGATTGGCCCTAAGAGTCTCGATGGTTTTTGGGCCCTAACTGGTTGTTTTCAAGGCCCCTGAGGAATTGGTCGGGGTTCTCCATTGGCTCGGGTCCGGGCCCCGGTGTGCATGGGAGGGGTCAGGACCCTTAGCTGGGTCAACCAAAGCTGAAATTTGCGGTCCAACGGCCGCGGTCAAAGTGAGCCAAAACGAGGTAGTGCAAAGCAACCTGACAAGAGGCAGGCCGTGAAGAGAGCCGTGAAGACTGGGAAAGTGAAGCGTGCAGATGCACGACCTTTCGATTTTCGCATGTTTTTGGGTCGACCCCTTTAAGTACATGTTGACTCGACACACTTTTGGCCTGAAGCCTTCCGTTTGGCAAAGCCCCATTCAAGAGTTTTCATCCCCAGAGGGTCCTTACCCTGGGGCTAAAAGTGAGGACCTGGGCTTCAGCAGTTTCGGATCGAAAGACCACTGGCCGGACTGGGAGGGGGCGGAGCCACCAGGAGTTCTGGTTCGGACATAGGCAAAAGCCCCTTCTCAAAGGCTTTTCCTTCTTTTATTATTATTATTATTATTATTATTATTATAAATAAACAAATATTAATAGACAAATAATAATAATAATACTAATAATAATCATACTAATAATACTAAAAATACTAATAATAATGATAATAATTTTAATTAATAATTGATAATTGATAATTAATAATTGATAATTTATAATAAATAATACTAATAATAATAATAATAATAATAATGATAATAATAATAATAATCATAATAATAATATTAATATTAATAATAATAATAATAATAATAATAATAATAATAATAATAATAATAATAATAATAATAATAATAATAATAGTAGTAATAATAATACTAATAATAATAATAATAATAATAATAATAATAATAATAATAATAATAATAATAATAATAATAATAATAATAATAATAATAATAATAATAATAATAATAATAATAATAATAATAATAATAATAATAATAATACATATAATAATAATAATACATATATATATATATATATATATACATACACATGTTTCTGAACCCTGTTATGAACCCCTAGTTTATGGGTTAATTGGCCGTTAGTTCTGGGAAATCAGCCCCCTTTTGGGGTCCAGATGGCCATGGGTTCATATGTGGATACAATCCGCCTACCGTTGGAGTCCATCGCCTGTGGTACCCTGGAGTACCTCAAAAAAAAACGCGCCCAGCCACCAGGGCATGGTTGTGGAAGATTCGGCTTCGGTGCTTTTTCTGCAATGCTGCAGGATTTCCGGTACAATGTGATGAGAGCGATGTCATGGGGGTGAAATGGTTGCCTTCCCTGGTTTTCCACCAACCAAAAGAGAGTCAGAATCCCATTTTAAGAAACAACCCCAGGCCAAGAGAAGGGCGTTTTGGGCAGACATGGGAGCAAGTTTTTTAGCATGGGGCTGGCCAAGACCCTTTGTTTTGAGCAATGCTTTGCCAACCCACCAACTATCATGGAACCTGACAAGGACGCGGTCCCTTCAAAAGGAGATCGGTCCAAACCAGGACCTTGCCGCGAACGTCAGGTGCCATGCGCAAAGGGAGGGTAAACATGTTCAAACAAGGAGGCCGACCCCCTCCACTCCCATGTTCAAACCAGTCCCATTCCTCATCTGGATCCCATGACTGCTTGGCCCCCCCCCCGCAGCCCCCCACCCCCACCGTGCTTTGGGGTTCAAATCCGAATCCAAACCAATCCAAACCCTAGCCCCAAATCCCCCGGTAGGTCTATCCCCCCCCCCCACCCCGCCCCGCCCCCACCCAGCCCCCGCGACGTTTTCCATCTCCTTGAGGTCGGAGAAGCATGGCGAGAGCGCCTCCAGCGGCATCGTGCTGCGCTCGGTGGCCTCCTTCCACCGCTCGGGCAACAGGGCCAGACAAGAGTTTCCATTTCTGCTTGCGAAAATGCCGACCTGGGGTGGGGGGGGGGGGGTGGGGGGGGGCACACCTACCCGAAGAAAAATCAAAGCCCGTGGTGGGCTTCAAGAGAAGCCTACCTACCCCCCATGTTTTGGTGGGTTTAAGGTTGGAAACCTGCTGGTCGGAAGGGAGGGAGCGTTTCGGAGCTACTTATCAGGAGTTCGGTGAGGACACGGTGCCTCAATTTCCTTCGGACACCATCACGAAGTTGATCCACTGGCTCAAAGCCGATTCGGGTAGATGAAGGAGTAAGGGACAATCCCCTTGCCATAAATTCCATGGTTCTGGGCTTGGACCATTTCAATACCGGGTTTTGAGTATGACTCATTTAGTAAGAAGGATGACGTGGGTCATGCTCACCGAATCCCCATTACTAAGATGGTCTGGGACTTAGCTAAATGACTAGTCACCCTAAATGGGTTACAACCATGGACCAGGGCTACCAACCACTGAGCTAAGTCCCAGACCATTTTAGGAACGATGCTTGTAGGGTCTCATGCCGCTCCCTCCCCCATGGCAGCGGTGGTCCAAACCGTTTTGGTTGATCCCGTGGTCAAAACCGTTTTGGTTGATCCCATTTTGGTTGATAGGTGAATTCACCACCCAGAAGCTATTTTAGTGGGGATTGGATAGGTGAATTCACCACCCATTTTAGATAGCCGATTTCAGCGGTTGGATTGGTTGATTTTCACTGGGGGTACGATTTGGGTTTTGACCCATGGCCACATGGTCCTGGTGTGGACAGCTCAGTTCCCCTTTTCTGGACTTGCACAGGTGGCAATTGATCAACTTTTGAGGGGACATGCAGTAAGGTAGCTATGGTTTCACAGAAAGGGTCATTTTCCAGCAGCGGTAAATAGCATACCTTTCAACTTGTTTCCTCCTTTGCGATTTCTCCGCTTTGCCCCCTGTAACCCCTTTTTCCCGTGGGCTGTGTATTCCTCTCCTTTTGGGTCTCCTTCTTTTTGTTGGAAGGGTGGGCTCCCCATGTTCAGATGGGTGGAGCCAACCAGCCATGAGGATTCTTGGTGGCTCCCAGCCATCCGGTTCCTTAGCCTTTTAGCCATTTAGTGTCTAGTGATAGTTTCCATTTAACCCACTAAAGGTCAAACTTTTTGCGGGGGATCTGAGGGCAGCCCAGGATTTCTGGGTTTAGCTACTCCGTGTTTGCATTCTTCGCCTTTTTGGTCATGTCTTCGAACCCCCACTTCATGTGAACTGCGGATCAGAAGTTCAGCTATACTTTTGGTCTTTTGTGCTCAATCAGCGCTTAGAACCATTGGCATTGGCAAACGCTTTTGGCCTTCACCTTTTTCTTCTTCATTTAGTAACAAACAGTTGGCGCCCTTATTGTGGCACACCCATTTTACGAGAAAGCTCCACGTGTGCGTTACCTGTGCATTGCTTGGGTATGCTATTTGATCCTTACTCACTATGGCTAGAGTTGGACCAGCCCCTTCACTTTTTCGTTGTAAAGGCCCTCGTTTGGTGATGGGCGGGAAACCATTTTGCCCCCTGTGCCGTTTGGGTTTTCATCATTTTCCCTTTTGATCAGCGAACAGTTACAGGGCCGGAACAATTTGAATCGGGTTGTGGTGCGATTTAAAACCACACAAGTCATTCTCACAACATAATACACAAGCTGTAATTGTCTAGCCCCTGCTGTTGCCCTGGCCTGAGTTTTTTGTGCTTTCTGGTAATTCTTTATTTGCTCCTTGAACCAGCAACAGCCAGAACTGTCTGCTAATTGTTCAGCGTTTGGTGAGTTTTCGACTCAAACCTGCGAAAGTGTTGCCTTTTCCACCGAGTGGCATTTCCCAGCAGGTCGCTGGGCAATCGGGGACCTATACCACTTCCCCCATTTGGCCATGGGTTGGTGGTTTAAACACATGTCGCCAAAGCAACCAGTTGTCACTTGTTCTGCAAGGCTCGGGGTCGACTTGCTGGTTCTCAGGCTTAGGTAATTTCAGGGTTTTTTGGGAATGAACCGTTTGGGTTTCCCCTTACTACAAGGAGCTCACAGGGGCAGCACTCCCTATATTTTCCCTAGGGTTTGGATGTATCAGGACATTTTGGGGCCATTCAAATCGAGTTGCCTGTAAGTGTTGTGCCAGTTTCCGGGAGAGAACATTATCCCCTCTAGCAACTGCTGGCAACGTCTGATTGCCCAGGTTGAACAGGGTGTGCCAATTGATGAAACCAAGGTTTTCACTCTGTGAGTAGGTCATGGTAGTTGGTACTTGGCTACTTCAAGTGCGAGAGATGACCTTGCCAGTTAAAAAGCAATTGTCAATATCTTGGACTCTATATCTCTATATCTTTAGCAATAATGCGAATCGAATCCAAAAGTCATCCTAACCTCATATCAAATCATCGATACTGATTCTTCCCTACAGAAGTCCGATCTCTTGCCAAGGCAAGATACTTCAGGGGTCCAAGACGCTGCGCCTGAGCACCAGCGATGTTTCCTTCGATTCCACGCACGCGGGCCGGTAGGCCAGTTGGTTTAATGATGGGCGGAGCCTGTGCAGGACGGAGAGGGGATGAGGGGATGACGGGGGTGACTACGAGATTTATAAGGATATACAGAGAATGTGATGGCTTGATATAATGGTGCATGGTGGGCTTTTTTTTTTTTTTAAGATCTCATTCAAGTAACATAAGGGGACACTACAAGGCCCAAGTTGTTTGGAGAGGGTTTTTGGAGGACCATAAGACTAGACTCAATCGGCATACCTTATACCGCGGACATGAGGTTTGGTCAAACTATCACGTTTTCACGATATGTTTGGTTTTCACGAATATTTTTGGTCACCATATGATATATGATCATGTTTTATTTATATATGTTTTCATGTATGATTACTTTTTCACTTTAGCTGTGGCCCCCCACTCACAGCAGGTTGGTTTCCCCCACATGCTGCACGCGGCATTTTTGAATGCCATGTCGCGGAGGGTCGGGAGTTTTTCGCTGGGCACAAAGACGGCCCGTATCTTTATCACGTACACAACCCTTGTTCCCTGTGTTCCCCCTAGGCTGGTTTAAACATCAAGATGTTTGGCATGGAGAAACCTGGAGAAGCGAGTTCTCTTTTGATCTCAAAGGGGGAACCATGGAGAAACCTGGAGCTCCATGTATTGGAGGCAGCCACCAAAGGTGGCCAGGGATGATTGGTGATGTTGCTGGGTCTCTGAAGATTCTTTCCTGTGAGGGGAAACCAATTTTCGAAGGTATTTTTTCTTGCTGGTGCGATAGGTAGGGAATGACAACGAGTCTGGGTGTCGGGAATGAACCGTTTCGGGATTCCCTTAAAGGAAACCGATAGGGGTCATTCCATTTCTCTTTCCCTGCCTAGTGAACCAGCAAGTTTTTGGGACTCAACATGTGCACTTTCAGGGACCCGGCGTTGCTAGTCCTCCGTTTTGAACTGTTCTGGGCAGTCGCCGGACATGCGGGCGCCCAGCTGTCACCTGCCAAGCAGCTGGCATTGTCCAGGGTTAACAATCCCAGCGGGATTCGGGATGCTGAAAGATGTGTCCGCACACAGGTTTGAGCAGTTTGAAACCAAGAGAAACCATGAATTGGTGGTATTTACAGGGGAATCCTTATTTCCGGGTTTCTTTGGTGGTGCGAATGGGTTTCGTCCATCCACAGTATGTCCGCTCACAGGCTTGAGCAGGGCGTAGCGAGTTTCAGAAGTGTCCCGGTCACCTCTGCTGGCGTTGCTCTGGATGTGGTCCCAGTGTGCTGGTGTCCGGGCGGTGTTGTGGTGCCCCCTATGTGCAGCCAGCGTGCAAGAGATGCAAATTGACATGGAGCTCAATAAAGGGTCCTCCAAAAGGAGATTCCTTTCTCGGTGGCTCCCAGCGATCCCCTTCCCCTTAGCTTCTTAGCATGTTAGTGTTTAGTGGGGGTTTCCATGTAACCCACTAAAAGTTAACCTTTTTAGTGGGGGATCTGCTTTTTGGGTTCCCCTTTCCTCAAATTCATCGTTTTTTCCTCAGTTTTTGGCTGCAATGGGTCTGCGAGCTTGCTTCCGCTCGCCTTCTTCGCTTCCGCGCTTCGCCGCTCAAAGGCCGGGCTCAAAGGCCGATCCGGATCTTTTTTGGTTCCCGTTGAGGGCACCGGTACGTTTCAACGTGAACTTGGTTCTCCCTTCACGCCGCAAGGATGGCGTGTGCGTCCGACGGATCGGTTTTTCTTTTTTTTGCGAGACTCGAGGATTGCGTGGCGCGATTTGTTGGGATTTGTGGCCGCATGAGGACATGGTGGGCTGATAGCCAAGCGCCCAGAGCAGTCAGTTGCCCCCCCCACCCTTTTCTAGGACAGCTTGTGGGCGGCTGCTGCTCCAAGTTGCAATGGAGCAGATCCCTGCACGCCAACCACGAAAGGTTGTGGTGGTTTCCTGGTAGGAATGAAGGACTTCGGATTTCTCGGTTTGAAGAAGGAGACCGGCATGAAACCGCACACAGAACTTTGGCCCACCCGTGGCCCCCACCCAAAGCACCCACCCACCCCCCAACTATTTGCATGGGATGGGCTGGCAACCTCTTGAGAGGTGGTCAGAAGGACACGTTGCCATGTGACGTGTCGCCATGTCGGAGACGGTGCCAAGGCTAAATCCAGGCGGGCTTTGGATTGGGAGTTGAGAGAAGTCGAGCTGGGCATCGAAGATATGCATCGAAGATATACATATGTCGATTTTGCGGAGCTTTTGGGAGGTCCTGCACTTGGAGAATTCCCATATGTCACTTGTTTTTTAGCTTGGTGAAATCTACAGATCGAAGGTATGAATCACCATTCGACTCATATCCGGGATCTCTGCTGAAACCATTTCCGGCTTCACTATGTGGGTTCCCAGCCGAAGCGTTGCTCAGACCTTTTAACTTTTTGTGGTTAGAGGGATTTATGAAACATATCCCACAACGAGTTTAGCTTTTTGCCAGGGATGAAATAACCACTAGGATATGGACCGGAATCGAACATAATAGTTTTGGTTGAGCGGGGGGTAGGTAAGTAAGGGGTAAATGAGGGGTAAAGAAGCCCCAAAGGCGTTGTTTTCATAGTTCTGCTTTGTGGTCTGGTCTAGGTGTTCGTGGCGGACGTCTGCGAGATGAATTCCACGATTTATCTTTTGCCCGATCCTTCCTCCCGGAGGCTTTGGGAACGTATGTACCCTCCCCCAGACTAACATGGAAGCTCCCACAACCCCTTTGGAAGACTTGGTTCCATTTACAGAGGCCTTCTGGGAGCTTCCATGTTGGTCTGAGGGAGTGTAAGGATCACATCTGGAGGCTTTGACTGTCCATTTTTGGGGCTTTCCGTTTTCACAGGATTTTCTTTGAGGTTTGCCTCGGGCCTCCGGGTGAATAAGCCGAGGAGTTTGGTGAAGTAGTTCCTTTGGTGTCCCCCGGAAACGAAATTTCTACCCGCAGTTTGGCTCCTAAGAGTCTACGTTAGTCTACGTTCTGCTTCCAATTGGTTCTTGGAGCTCACTTAGCGAGAGATGCGACAAGCAAATGCCCAGGCGATCAGGATACAAGAACAGTCTTACATATTGATGTTAGCCAGCCTTCAAGAAAAGAACTATCACTCAGGAAAGGCAGTTCTTTCTCGGCTGAAGGCAGAATTGGGCCCATCCCCGTCCGCATGTTCTGATTTCAGGAAGTGCGGCGCTTCCAGTTGTCAGGTAGCAACTTCTCATCAGTGATCTTAATTCTGCAAATTTATGCAAGCTCCAACTTTCAAAGGCTTTGGTTGCAGGATCTAGAGGACATGCCCCCAAAACCACGGTAAATAAGCTGTTCTCCTTTAGACTTTCCTGCAACCCAATGCTTTGACACTTGGACTGTCCCCTGATTTGGAGCAGCCCTTTTTAAGACTGCTGCGGATGGTTGCGAAATCCATCCCTCCCACCACTCGAGCACCCCAACGGTTTCTGATTCGATTCCCCTGTATCAGGACCCTGGTTTCATTTTGTGGTGCGAGAATCGGATTTCGCCTTTCCATCCACAGTACCTTATTGGGTAACGGCTTCTACGACATGCTTGACAGATAAGCTCGCCTTTGGGGATCCCTCAAATGGCGGTTGTCCAGTAGGGTTTCCCTGTAAAAACCGACCCGGAAAGGGGCACCTGGAGAGAACACAGTATGTTCAGGTTTCCCTCAGTTCCGTTTCACCTTTAAACCACCAATCCAGGGTCCACAGGTGTTACATGTTGAAAAAAGGAGAAGCCGGATCCTCAAAACCTGGATCTTGGGTGATTTTCTCAGGCCCCAGATTCTGGTTTTTTTTTTGAACGGGGACGGGTGCTATCCTTTGTATCCAGGGATAGTGCTCCCTTTTCCCAAACCCGAGAGACGCCTCAAATTTGGGGCTCAACCCAAATCGGATGAAATTCCTGAAGGGTAAATCATGGTTGTTGTTGGGAAACATTTTACTTTTTTGCTTATTGTGGTTTAGTGGGAAATCCCCACTTAACTGCTAAAATCTAAAATCTTGCTCCCCTTCCATTGTCAACAAAGAAATCATGGTGGTTCTATTTCCCTCCCACCCTTTTCACATGGAACCCGGTTCCTGGAAGAAACATCACCTGGTTCTGTCACCTGAAAAAATGCACCCTTTGATTTCCTTTTTTTTCTTTAAAAAAAACCAACTCTGTTTTCTTACATTGAGTTTGTCATTTTTTCCACCAAGCCGAACCTCAGCGCCTCAGTTCCGTGGACGCCCGTTCCGTGGTCCTTCGCCAGGCCGGGGCCAAACGCCCCCCTTGAGCCGCGGCCCCGCGCCGGTGCGGCTGCTGCGCCCGGAGCCCCAAAGGAAAACTCGAAGGAACGCTTCGGTTTTCGAAGACTTTTTTTTTTAAATATAAAAAAAATAAAAAAAATACGCAGTATTGCGTGCGTGTGTGTTTGTGTGTGTGTGTTTGTGTGTAGTTGTGTGTAATTGTGTAATGTTGTGTGTGTGTGCTCAAAAAGGACCCTAGGTCCCCCTGGGTGCCGGTTGGGAGGCTTCTCCTAAAATAGACAGAAAGAGGACCTAGCCCCCCCAAAGACGTCGTTGTCCTACAACATCTTTTCGTAGTCATTTTTTTTCAAGTTGGGTGGGTAAGTTGGTAATTGTGTGAAGTGTGTGTAGTTGTGTTTGTAGTTGTGCAGTACTGTGTGTGTGCGCGCAATATTGTGTGTGTGTGTATAAGTGTGTGTAGTTGTGTGTAGTTGTGCAGTATTGTGTGCGTGTGTGGGTGTGTAAGTGTGTGTAGTTGTGTGTAATTGTGTACTGTTGTGTGTGTGTGTGTATGTGTTTGTGTTGGGGTGTCCTCAATCAGAGCGGTGTAGGAAACCCGCCCACAAACGAAGTACGTGGGCCATGGGCAGAAACTTCCTTGAGGGAAAACTCTTTCTTTTCCTGACATATTGGTCTGCTTTACCCGCCAAATGGCGGGTTCCATTTCCGAACAAAAACAACACACACACACCCACTTGGGTTTCCCATATTTCCCATAAATGGCATCGCAGGTTTACTTGCGCCTGGATTTCGCGGGGGCTGATCACTGGAGGGGAACACGCCTAGTGAGGCCATCTTTGAATAGGATGGGCTCATATATCTGAGGTCAATACAAACAAACGGTGCAACTTGTCTTGCTTGGTTCATAGGCAAGCCCCTGATTTCAAGTCATTCATCCAGAGGAAGTACATGCCCCTTGGCTTCTTACCACTTTTATCCACCCACTTTACAAGGGCTGTATGCCCCTTCCCAGCTTCGGCTCCGCTCACCGCTCACCTTATACGCGCGCGTTGCCCTTGAGAGGCATCTGCCTGGACGAGCGCGTGCTGGGCGGAGTCGAGGCGGGAGTCCTCAAGGGACGGGGCGCGGGGGGAAAAAGAGGTGTTCAAAGGCGCCCGTTTCCGGGTGAGTTTAAAGGGAAGCCAACATAGGACACCGCATTTTGTTTCTTTTTCTTCAATTGGGAAACATACCTGTATGGCGTTTCGCGAACCCGCAGCCTATCTAAGAAGCAATCCGGGGTGAACGTTAGAGCTTTGTCTTGCGCAAACCCTCCCCCGACAGTCTGAGAGAAACCCACACGAGCTCAGCTGCCAAAATCGTTTCAACTCATCGAACCGGATTCTGGTGCTGGGAACCCGTGAAGGTCCTTGAGAATCCCTTCAAATCGTCCAATAATCAGAGACCCCCTTTTTGGAGGTCGAAGGGAAAGCTGAAAGGAAACCGAGCGTTTGTGGGGTAGCCTGGTGGGGACACTTGTTTGGGGTTGGTTTGAAGGGAACAGATTCCGGGGTAGCTTTTTGACATATCCATTGGTTGCTTTCATCATTACCAGCATCTTTCTTCAAACGAGACTGGAGCCAGCAGGGGCCGTTTGTCAAGCTGATGAGGTGGTGCTTGTTTGAACCAGCTCTGCGTTTGGATAGGGAGAGAGAGCGAGAGAGAGAGAGAGAGAGCCAGCAGAGGAGCTGATTCAGATCCAACACATGGAACCCATTGCAAACGGCAGCTGGATCCTTGCCAAGAACCCCTAAGAACCTTTGCATCGCCAATGGGGGTATGAAAGGTGACCTCTAGGCGACAAGGAGGGCATGTTTTCAATGAAACCGTCACCCCTGTAGGTTGTTCTTCTCATCTTGGCCGGGTCGAAGTTCCCCACATCCAAAAACAAGCCGTCCAATTTGGACGACTTTTGCTTAACACCCCACCAGAAAACAAGGGATATTTGGGCGAGTTTGGAGGTTTGACATCTTGTTTTTTAGACCTACATGGCGCTGGGTCAAAACCAATGGGATCCCATTTTGGGGTAGGTGCACCACCCATGTTAGATAGCCGATTTTAGTGGTTGGCTTGGGATGTTCACTTGGGGTACGATTTGGACTGTGACCCATGCCACATCTGTTGGGACAAGATGCCCCCCCAAATCACCCCCCCTCAGCACCCCCTCCCACGAGCAATCGCCCCTGAGGTAAACGAGGCCTCCAACCTGGCGGACGTGCGGAGCTCCATCCACGAGGATGCCGGGGCCTCGGAGCGACGCATCGGGGCGCTCGGGGCGTGCCGCGTGGTGCTTCGGGTTTGGGGTGCCAGGAATCAGAAACCAGGAATTGTGAGCCAACTAGGTCCCCCAGCTAGGCGCCCTTTTATCAACTTTCTTTTGGTTGGGAGATTCGGTTTCCCTACTAAAATAGACTACTGACAAAAAGGGTACCCTGATTCTAACCTCTCTACCGACCAGGTTTCATCTAGTTTGGTCTTGAGGTTCGGTGTGAGCTTGGGTTTGGCTTTGGGGCAACGGCAGGTGCCCTCTGGTTGAACCAATCGAGCAATAGTGCCCATGGCAAAGAAAAACAAGCAACACCTTCTTTTTGAGGGGTTTTCCCGTGGGAAAAAGGGCTAGCCACTCACGCGTCTGGCGTCTGTTTCGACGCGAATCATGTTGGTTGGGATCATGAAGGGGGGCTGTTCTTGTGTCCGAGCACTTGGACAAGGGTTCCAGATAAGCAGGGCTCCTTAAAAGATCTCCATTTTGCAACCATTTGAAACATGTTGGTTTTTGAACACCAAAATAAAGGGAAACCACAATTTACAAGTTGCAATGTTCTGGTGTATAATGTAAGGATCCCAGATAAAGTTTATACTTGGTGCCTTGGTTGTATCCCCAAGTAGAAGTCATACCCGAGCCCAAAACGCTTCTTTTGCCACGACACTTGGTGGCCATGTTGCAAAGTCCAATCCCCATGGCTGGCATCTGACCTGGACTACCTGACTACATATGGCTGACCCCCCTGGCAGACTCGTGTAGACACCCCAAGACTCGCTCATGAAATGGGATGCTGGCTTTACTTGGGGGCCCTTGAAAGCAGGGATCTCTTTTCGCCCGAGACCAGACAATTTCGGCGAGTTCAAATTTGGGTCAACAATGTAACAAGCGAAGTCTTTTTTTTTTTGGTTGGGGAGAACTTCGAAGCTTTTTGTTCAAGTCGAACCCTGGGAAGCCCAGTTTACAGAGCTAGACTTCGCCAGCTTTCTTGAAAACAAGCAAACAACGTTTCGGCTTGTTGGGTTTCCTTTGTTCCAGCAAACAAAACCACTTTTTGCAGCGGTCTAAGTCTGGCCAAGCTTTTTCACTGTTTTAAGGGAAAACCAAAAGGAAGCCAACCGTCTTTACCACACCAGTCCAGGCAAGCAAGCACCTGCAAGGGCACCTTGAACCATCCAAGCGCAAAGAAGCATGACCTACGCGCATCTGGGAAACAGAGGCTGTTTAGACAATAGTGTTGTGACGTCCCAGCCAGGACTAGCATTGAACATCAACAAATGACAACATGGTCTTGGCTCGTTGGGTGCTGAGGGAAGGACAACGAGTCCGGGTGTCGGGGGGTCGGCCCGTTGGGATTCCGGAATAAAAGAAAGCAGTGGGATGGTTCAGATCGGGGTCATTCCAATTCTCATTCCCTGAGCACCAGCATGGCTGTACATCACACCAGTGGTCCGAAGCTTCCTCGTTCCGGCTCAGGAAATCCCCGGCGTGGCTCGGCTGGGAAACTTCCGGGTGCTTGGTTCGGCCCGAGCGTATGGGGAGCGTATGGGGTGCTGAAATGCGGGACTTGCGTTTGGAGGTGAGAACAAAGGACTTGGCTACTGCGCCGTACCGCCATTTTTTCCGGGTTTACATCTCGGATCTCTTTTTTTGGGGGGTTTCTGCAAAGCTGAGTGGTTTGTAATTGGGAACACAGCAAAAGCATAAAGCATCTGGGCTTTTCGGACCCGCAAACATGGGCCATTTGCGGGGCGAAGCTTGGCGGCTCATTCCCGCGCGCCCATGCCCAAGCCAAGTCTTGAGAGGTGGCCAGCCTCAAAGCCAACGCGTTCCAAGTTCCAAACGTGGGTGTCCTTCTTGGTGGTTTTGGCAGAAACATAGATGGCGGTTCCTGATTTACCTGGTGGTGAAATTTAATCTACCAGGGAAACCCATCTATTTCCCCAAAAACTTTGCTATTCAGGGGTGCCTCTTCCAAATTTGGCCTTCAAAGACGTTTTTGTAGGTGGAACAGGTGAACAGCTTCCCGTGGTTGACACAATCGCTTTTTTCGTTGCGCCTGGATCAAATGGAAGCCGCCCTTTTACTGGTATACGTGTCTCTTTTTGCTGCTTTGGGTGTTGTCGCCACCGGGGGGTGGCTTCAAACAAACAGCCGGGCACTTGCCGAAGAATAGCGTTTGGGGGGTCAAAGCTGCAGCCGGTTTGTTGCTACCCGGATACTTCCTAGCATCACCCCAGCAAATTGGAGCTAGCTCACTCAAGATTGGCCTGAAAAGTGATGTTAAACCCCACATGCGGACATATGGCTGTGGTTGTCAAAACCAATGGGATCCCATTTTGGGGTAGGTGAATTCACCACCCATTTTAGAACCTATTTTAGCGGGGATTGGAATTTTCACTGGGGGTGCGGGATTCTAACCCATGGACATATTGGGAACTCTGCGGAAGGTCAACATTCACGCCATTCAGGGATGTGCCTTCGGAATCAGGCAGAAGTCAAGCCCGCCCCCCCGCACCCCCCCAACCCCGCGCACACGGCACACCCGGCATGCCCGGCCCCCCGGCACCCAGCGCCGCACCCCGGCACCCCCGGCATGCCCGCAACCACATGCAGCCTCATTCACAACCGTCAGAAAAGAGGGGCAGCAGATCTTCAACAGATTCAGCTGGGGACACGGTCAAAACGACCTGAAAAGAGGTTTGGTGCCCTCTGTTTTGTTTATTGACTCCCCCTTTTTAGTCAGAATATCCCAGCCCACGCTGATTCAGACCCAACTCCGCAAGAGCTTCGTTTGGGTCCTCATGCCCTAGAACATGGTCGTTCAGTGTCCCCCTCTGACAACCCAAGGGTGAATCCCAACCAATTTTTGGCCCTTTTGTAATCTACAGTAGGGTTGCCATTTGCGCAACACAGAAACTGCCGAGCAATCCTTGGTTTCGATCCAAACGGGTATATCCTAAAATGGGTCCCAGAAAATTCTAAAAGGGGCGGCTGCTTCTCCCCTTGGGTTTTACCATTCAAACCACCCCCTTTTGGGGGTAGCCGACACAGGTACTCGGGTTTTGTCCCGAGGTCCGTTGATGCCGAGGTCCCCAGTAGTGCCCTTTTACCAACTGTTTTTGGGGAGGCTTCCCCTGCTAAAATTGACAGAAAAGAAAAAGTTGGTACCCTTATTCTAACCTCTCAAATCCGGACCTAGACGCAGCTGTGGAGGTCCTTTCAGGTTTCCACGGGCATAGGACTTGAGCCCGCGACTCAAAGCCTGGTATGGGTCCATGGCCGCGCGCCCCACGGCCCCATGGCCATTGTCGAGGCTTTTGGGGGCTGATTCTCCACAACTAATTTGTTGAGGACGCTTGACCAACCCATAAAGCAGAGTTTCATAGCAGGGGTTCCCCTTCTGGACATGTGCATGCGTTTGAATTGATTGGATGTTTGTTGCCAAGGTGAGTTGTTGGCAACGTAAGACACTATGAACAGCCAGAGTTCGTGGGTGAAACACCCAAGCAGCGTTAGGAACTAGGCCGATCCCATAGGAACCTGCATTGGTACTGTAAAAAACGGGGAATTTGTCGCCCAAGTTTTTGCATGCCCACCCAAGCCACCCTCCCATTTCCCACCACTCTTTCAGGTGCCGGAGAGCGACTTGGTAAAGAGAGGGCGATGATGTGTTGAGACGGATTCGCTGGACTCGATGGTGCCTGTTCACCTTTTAGGCGGCTCCGTTCAACTTTGTTTGGGACAGGTTTCCCCACCAAGCAACCAAACATTATATTGCTAGACTTGCCTTTTCAGCTTTTGACCTTTCTCTTCCTCTTTAGTTTTTCCCGAAATTCATCCCAAAGCCAACTTTTTGGGGTCACCAGTTCATGCGGGAATGTCTTTTTTGGGAACCAAAGCCTTTGGTGTTTCAGAGGCACACCTGACCGGACACCAACCCGTGGGCCCCAAATTTTCAAAGGCAAGGGAACCGGATAAACAGGGCTCCTTAAAAGAAACTCATGTTGCAACCATTTGAAACTTTGTTTTTTCACCAAAATAATTAGGGAAACCACCATTTACAAGGATTTTGCGACCATTTGAAACCTCGTTTTTTCTCACCAGAAATAATTTGGGAAACCACCATTTGCAAGTTGCAATGTTCGATCGGTGTATAATGCAAGGATCCCTGGGAACCCTGGGATAGGTATGGAGATCCCCCGGCCCGCTCCGAGGTTGAGCCTTTGCATTGTTTCGAAGGGAAAGGGTCATCACCGGGGGAGGATCGGATATGTTTTCACCGGACTTCGAGAATTCATTCACAGACTTACTCTTTGGAACTTTTGGCCTTTCAAGCTTTCGCCAATGTTGCTTGTCAACCAGCAAACAGTTACCCTCGCACCAATTATGGAACCTGACGTTCGGGGGTCCCTTTAGGAAGATTGAAACCAGGACCCCCGGAACGTCAGGGATTCCATCTGTGTGTGGACGAAATCCTGCACCACCTAACAAATCCTGAAAGGATTCGATTCCCCGGCGAAATCCCTTCCCATTCGGTTTCAACACAAGTTCGACTGCCCACTCCGCTTGGCTCAGGCCGCGATTCGTTGGCTTTTTGTCTTCTGTTTTTTTTTGGTATTTCCGGCCCTTTTATCAAGTAACCCTTAATTCGTGGTTGAGATTAGTGGTTGGGGGAACCCCTGACTTTTGCGGAGGGTTCACGGGAAACCCCTCCTGAAAAACAACAACTAGGGGCCGATTTTCAGGGTTTAGGGCAGCGTTGTCCCTCAGAGCCAGCACTTTGGGTCTCTTTCGGGGAAGACGGCTGGGAGCCTGGGAGTTGGGGCTTTGGGGGTTGGAGGTAGATTTCGTCCATAGGAACTGTAATTGGGTTGGTGCTGGGTTCGATTTCACGTCGCTGCGTGTTTGATTGGTCAAGGCAAAGAAGCGCCGGGATTTCCGAGGTGGCAAGGAGGGCTTGATCCGACCTGCCCAGCTTGAGCCCGTCATCTGTGGCTGACGAGCCAACGCATTGCTGAATTGCTGACGACGAGGGGGCGCAGTTCAAGGCCTTGAGCTTCATGTTCTCAGCGATCCGCGTGCGAGCGCCGGCGGAACCTGAGCCCGCTCACCCCGCGTGGAATGACTTGAAGGCCAGGCCTCAGGCCGGCTTGCGGACGGATGCTCAAGACGGCGGATCCGTGGAACTTGAACCGGGTGACAAGCACCGCAGAACGTGGCCAGGCGCTCTCAACGCGGGGAGTTCTTGAGCCGACCAGCGTGCTGCCAAGCCAGGACCCGCAGTACTTCAAATCCTTTTTTGGCCAGCTGCAGCACATCACCTTGAAACTTGAAACCTTGTTGCGCGTGTATGTCCTTGTGGGTGATGCTTAAGGGAGGCTTAAAGGGTTAAAGGGTTTGTAATCCCCATGAAGGCCACGTTAGACTTTGGTGTGTGATGATTGCGCAGCAAGGCAAAGATAAGGACTTACTAGTTGTGTGTGTGTGTGGGCTGGTTCCTGAACATGAGAAAGTCGTCCCGACCGCACAAAGGACAAAATCCAGAAAGCTGCAAGGATCGACGTTTCTGGGATCTTTTGTCTTCTGTATCGTAAGGCTCACTGAAAATGGACCAGAATCCAAAACACATTTTTTGGTTGGGAGGCAAAAGCTGAGGTCGATTGGGTGTTGTCACAAATCGAAGACCCCATGCTAATACGTTTCCCAAGCAACATCCCTCGCCCCCTGCAGTTTGTGTCATTATGTGAGGGTAGCCCTTTTTGGGTTTGCTTCCAAGGGTGAGTTACGTCTTGGGTGAAGCAACTTGAGGTTTCTGAGAGTTCCAGAGTTTTCCTCGGGTTGCTTCAGCTCGGAATGGCTTCCTTGTTCCTTCGACGCCATGAACCACCGGGATTGCCGAGACGTCTCATCCGAGGCTACTCCTTCCTCTTCGGAGGGGCTCCGGTGAGCCGGCGCCAGGAGCGATTGATCGATGAGGTTCTGCTCTCATCTATTGGATGTGGTCCGCATCTATTGGATGTGGTCCCAGTGGTCTCTTGGTGTTTTTTGTCGCTGTTCTGGTGGCTGGATGTGGTCCCAGTCTTTTTTCTGGTGTCTGCGCGGGGGTGCATATGTGCAGCGGTGGTGTACTCTGATAGACATGGAACTGAATGAAGGGTCCTCCAAAAGGAGATTTATGAAACGTGGTGGCTCCCAGCCATCCCCTTAGTGTTTTAGCTCTTCAGGGTTGAGTTGGGGGGGGTTCATTTGACCCACTAAAAGTTAAACTTTTAGCAGCGGATCTGAGGGCAGCCCAAAGAAAGAATAACGGTTTTTGGATCAAGTGTTTTCTTTTGATTTTGGGGTTCTGGTCATTTGTAGCAGGGGGCCGCAAAAAAGCAAAGTTTTTTTGCTGCCATACCAAGCGGTGTGAAGAAAAGGGACTAAAAGGGATGACATGGGCAGACGGACCCAAATTAAGTTTTGGATTCGGTTGGAGTATTCACCACACTTCCATGTCAGTTGGAGACACAGTCAATATTGAGAGTTCCTCACATCGTCTTTTTGCATTGCTTATGTGTGTGACCTAAACAAATGGCTTGACATTGTTGCTCCCCTGCAAAGTCACCTAAAAGCCAAGCCAATGGCAAATCTCAACGATGCCAAAGTGACTCCTTTCTTGAGGGTGAAGAACAACTTGCCCAACTGAGGCATTGAGAAATATCCTGCTAGCAGTTCTCTCTTGTTGGGTGGCATGTTGGTGAATTGTTATATTGCTCAACTGAGGAGACAACCTGCCCAACTGAGGAACATTTCTTCAATTGTTATATTTGCCTATGCTAGCATGTGAGAACACAACTGAAGCGAACCGAATACGACCTCCGCAGACGGCTAGACGGCTGGGTTGTGCTTTTTGGGTTCCAAAGCCGGCGCCTTCGGTTCGGCACTCAGGGCGGCTGTAAAGGAACCGGCCCAGTATTTTTGTGAGTTTCTCCCACCTCTCGTATGCTCTTGTTTGCCTTCGACCAGTTTTGGGCTGGCCAACCGCAGAGTCTGTGTGTAGTGCAACTGAGGGGGATTGCCGTTGTTTTTTCTTTTCTTTTGTTTTCTTTTTTTTGTTGGGGGGGGGGAGGGGTGGAGGGCATTTTTTGGAGGGGGGTTTAGCCAGCATCACCCACTGGTTGCCACTTGCAAATCATGTTTCTCTTGCAGTACTGCTTTTATGTTTTTGTGGCCTCGCTTTGACCTGCCAAAGGGGGGGAGGGGGTTACCATTTTCAGGTCCCATTTGGTCAACCCACCCTTAGCAGCAAAGAGTCTGCTTTGCCGTTTTTTTAGGACTTAACAGATGCCAAATTTGCAGCAATTTGGAAAGCTATCCAGTGGCTTGCCCCCTTTAAAGGGCAACCCAAAGGTGCTTGTTCAAATAGAGGTTGCTTTGACATTTTGATGGACACCATGGGTTGGTTCTGGGTGTGTTTGCCTTTCGCCCAGGTGTGCTTGTGCTTTTTTTGAGGGTACCCAATTTGTGTATTTGTTTTAAGGATACAGGATACATGTGGGCATGTCTTCTTTTGGGGCACCCCCCCAAAATGGCTTCGGTTTTCCTCCGGGTCTCCTTTTAAAGCCCAGCACCAAAAAGGGGCTCCCTTCAACAAAACGATGAGCCGCCCATATCCGTTTCTCCCAACAAAACACGATTTGGGTGTGGCTCAAAATCGAATGACTAGGGTTACGCAGGTTTTAGTCTCTGGTTCCATCTACCAAGGCGCCATTTGGCATTTTTTGGAGCCGCAGCCATCTGTGGCATGTCTACTTGGATTGAACAGGGCATTCCTTCCGCGCGTCGCACGCCACTCCTCCCATTGCCGCGGAGACGCTTCTGACGCGCGCGTCTGACGCGTCTGACGCATGTGCCAGGAGGTGCGGCGAAAGGCCACGGACTGCTTTCCTTTTCTCACCATCATCCCGGAGGCGCATTGAACGAGATGGGACTTGCGGGGATGAGAGGATGAGACGCGTGGGCACACCGGGTTTCTGGGAAACCGTTTTTTCTTCTCCACCGTTTTTTTTTTGGTGGGGGGGGTGGTGGAAGGCAGGGTTTCCCTTTTGGCCATTCTTCAGGATTTGGAGCCAGCATCGGTGGCTGCGATTCTCCAAACCACTGAAATCCAAAAAAAACTGGCAACATGGAACCTTGCAGCGCATTTTTTCTCTCCGAAATCCGTGCTTGCCCTAGATATATATATATATATGTATATTTACATGCTTCTGGGTAGTTTTTTTCCCGCGAACCCGCAGGTTGTTTCAATCAAACAGGATATGGGTGAAGGGTACCTTTTCTGGGGATGGTTTAGGCTTGGCCCACATCCGGGGCACAGAGAAAATCATATGTTCTACTCTGTTCCATATTTCGTCTACCCTGAAAAAGAAATACGTTTGGAGGAGACCCCAGTTGAGCTGAAAGAAAATCCTGAAAGAAGCAACAGCTCTGCTTCCTTAAGGTTTTCCTTTAAGTTGATCTGGGGACTCCTCCAAACATATGGCCATGGGTCAAAATCAAAAGCCCGGTTACCCCCCCCCGTGAACATCTGATTCAATCCAACCACTAAAATAGGTTCTAAAATGGGTGGTGAATTCACCTACCAACCAAAAATGGGATCCCGTTGGTTTTGACCCACAGCCATATCTCTTTACTCATTCGATGAGGGAGCTTTTGATGGGTGGTTTGGATTGGCTGCCTGGATTAGGAATTGAATCCCTGGTTCTTGTGTACCTTCCACTCACCAATCCAAATCATCAATCGGGAAGCCGAAGGTAGAGTGGTTCCCACTTTTGTACCCAAGCGGTTCCCCCTTCAACTGGAAGGCTATCCATGAATATCACAAGTGGGATTGCAATTTATATAATCTTGTTCGGTGGTGTTGGAGTTGGAGCCTACGGGGGACGTGATGAAACTACAAGGTTTGCTTTGCAGGATCAGCATTGACGAGAAGCCTCAGGAAGCATGCTTTGGGGAGTACTTGGCTTGTCATATACTCACTTTTTCAGTGGTATCCTTAGGATTTCTTTTCACTTTCGTGGTTCGAGCCCCGCTGGGAATGGAATTGATCCAAAAAGTCGCCGTACAAGCGGGAAAGGGAAGATATCACGGTTGATTCCCTGAACGTTGTATGGGGTTGTTCCCGGGCGTTGCTAAATGATCAAAGCGCAAAGATTAAAAGACCATAGGTGTCCTGTTTGGTTGTTTTGGTATGTTTTGGTGGAACAATAGATGGCGATTCCTGGTTTACCTGCTGGTTTAATCAGCTACCAGGGCCACCTATTTGCCCTAGAAGGACACCTATGTAAAAGACGGTTTGGTTTCCGTTGCCTGTCCTTTACCATGGCCAAAAACGAGTCTCCCCCCGCGTGCGATCGGGTTGAATGGGAACCAAGCTGTAAGTCAGATCGCTAAACCTTGCTTTACGCAAAGAATGAGGACATGCCCCTGATCTGAACCATCCAACTGGCGGTTTCCTTTGAGTGGACCCACCCATTCCCAGCCTGTTGATTCCCCACTGAGAACCAGCAAGCAACCTAGTGTCACAAGGTTGCTCGAAGAATGCCCCAACTTTGAAACGTTGGCATGCGAGCTTCGGGCAAAATATCCTCGCAAATGGAAACATGGACTTGAATCTGCGGTCCCCTTGTGGTTAAATTTTGACCCATACCCATATCCACTAAGGGAACCGCATATTTTGACCGCCTTTTTTGACCCCCCCTGGCATTGCTGAGGATGCAAGGGTGGCGCTGTCAGGCCAGCGACCGAGACTGGGAGAGGGGATTCGAGGAAGTCCCCTCCCCCCATGTAGCATCTCAAAAGGGTTGCTTGTATTGGGAGAAGAAACTATGCCTAGTTTCTCACCGAACCCACATGTAGCATTTGGATAAGTTGGTTTCAAAGATCACCTTTTGGATTTCGTTCCATTCCGTTTGGTGAGTATCTTGTTGGTGATTTTTAATAGGAACTGCCAGTTTTGCGGGGAGCCACAATCAACCTTCTGCAACGGAAGCCAAACGGGTATGGGTAATGTTCGGTTTTTTGGTTTCCGGACCCCTTTTTAACCCTCACTTCAGGGGGTTCGGTTTAGGTCCTTTGCTTTACCTTTGCGAAGTTACTTTGACGAGGTGCCACGCCCCGAGCCTCTAAACAATGACCAGACCAAAGGGGTAGACATTTGCTCCATGAATATCGCACGAAGCACTTCATTCTCTCGGGTAAATGCAACAAACTCACCCGGTGGCAACGCGAGCTTACCCATGACGAAAGTTTTTTACAGGGATTTCCCTAGTTTCCAATTCCATGTTCTTGTTTATTCTATCGTACAATTATTTTCTAGATGGTGTGGGATAGTAACCTGTCATGGACCCCCAAGTAGGCCTAAGGGGAGGGGGGGGCTATGACTTCAGAACCCCTAAACAAGGCCTCATTTAAGGGCTTAGCCTTGGCTTATCCCAGACTTATCCAAGGATACCAGCCCCCCTTTTTCCCAGCCCCCCTTGGGGGTCCATTAAAGCTTGATTGTAGGTACCAGTGGGTCGTATTCCTCCCAGACCCCACACACACACAGACCTCTCGCGGCCAGGGTCTGGCGCTAGCCTGCCCAACGAGGCGCCAGTTTGGGGTCGCCCGTTCGGTGGAGTTGGCTTTGGAGCCAAAGCACCCTGAAAATAGAACATATGGCTGTGGGTCAAAACCAATGGTACCAGTTTGGGGTGGGTGCACCACCCGTGTTGGTCTATTTTAGTGGGGATTGGGATGTTCACTTGTTGTACGGGATTTTGACCCATGGCCATATGTTTGGAGGAGTCCCCAGATCAACTTAAAGGAAAACCTTAAGGAAGCAGAACTGTTGCTTCTTTCAGGATTTTCTTTCAGCTCAACTGGGGTCTCCTCCAAACGTATTTCTTTTTCAGGGTAGACGAAATATGGAACAGAGTAGAACATATGATTTTCTGTGTGCCCCGGATGTGGGCCAAGCCTAAACCATCCCCAGAAAAGGTACCCTTCACCCATATCCTGTTTGATTGAAACAACCTGCGGGTTCGCGGGAAAAAAACTACCCAGAAGCATGTATATATATATATATATATGTATATATATATATAGGGCGAGCAAGGATTTCGGAGGGGAAAAAATGCGCTGCAAGGTTCCATGTTGCCAGTTTTGTAGATTTCAGTGGTTTGGAGAATCATGAACGTGGGCCAGCCAAAGATTGCACACCCCGGAAGTTTGGATGATTTGACTTCATGGCTGACATGACGGTTGAGTGGATGGATCTCGAGCCTGGAGGCCTCCAGACTCTAGATCCAATAGAGCTGCTCTAGGACATAGGGGGGGCTGAGCATATATATATATATTTATTTATGTTCCCCGGTTGGTTTTAAAGGGAGTCGATTTCACTACTGGAAATATATTTTTTTCCAGGGGTCTTAACCAAATGGAGCGATTCGAGCAGAGGTGTCCTTTTTGGTGGTTTTGGTCGAAAAATTGGGTTTCGAGTCCTGGTCCTGGACCCATCTATCTCTGAAAAGGACGCCTATGCTCGAATGGACCTTTCAGCACTCTGCGCCAAGAAGGCTTTAGACCATGGCATCGGCTTTCGCCGAAAAGCCTTCATCCCTCTGAGCCCTGCTGAAACTTCTTTTTTGTGGCTCCACAAGCATCGAGCTGTCCATTCTTGGCACCGCCCACGCTGCTAAAATGTTGCGCACCCTGACTCGCGAATTCTGGCAGCCTCACGCCGGTCCTATTCGCCCTTAATGTGGAGACCCCGTCCTTTCTCATTGGGCAGATACAGGGTTGTTCCCAAAAAGTTTCTTAAGAAGCTGATGAACCAATGTGGACACTGACGAATCTCAGCACCAATTGTGGCTCATCCCAATCTCCAAACCCCTCCAAACCCCGCAGTTTCTGCTCCACTGCTTTGTCTCGGACTTTGGGAATCCGTGTCTTTTCGGGAATGCAACTCCTGGGCACGGGATGAACCCTGGATCTCAGAGTTGCACTTTATGCATGTTGAACGTTCCGTCCACGAACGACCCTTATCTCCGATTGTCAAGTTAGTGGTTCACCCATATTGGTTTGCCATGGTGAATGGAAGTTTCGTGTTGCCTTGCTTGCTTTCTTTTTTACAAAACATTTGTTCGGGCTGGTTAGGCCCTGTTACCACTAGCATCCCCGAGTTTGGATCGGGGACCCTTATGTCTGGCCCTTGACATAGGACACCAAGCAAGTTTGTTTGTCGTAGGACATACCCAAAGGGCTTTTGGACGCCCAGACATTCCGCCAGGGGTGCCCTTTACCCAACTTGGGACCCCCCCACAAAATCAAAGAGCCAAAGCAGGAGTGCCAGTTCTTTTTCCCATCCCCATTTCAACAGAGATCCTCCGTCCTCCCATAGACGTTAGGTGGTTTGGGACCGGGTAAACAGCTAGTAATACTGTGGATGGACGAAATCCTGCACCACCTAAGAACCCCCTGAATGTTGATTCCCCTGTAAATACCAACAAACAATGGTGTCTCATGGTTGCTTAAGTGGTGCAGGATTTCGTCCATCCACAGTATGTAATCCCCTTAAGTGGGTTGAAGTTAAAACACAGGTTGCTACTCGTCTGGCTAAGTCCCCAACCATCTAACAGCGGTTTCTCAATTTTCCCCTTTCACCTCTGAGAAAGGGCAGTTTCAACTGGACCTCACCAGTGGCATTTGCAACTTGAGGGGAAATTCTGTGACCCAACAGCCGCCAAGCGAGTTTCTCTAGGCGGCCATCAACGAGCCGACGCTTGGCGTTTCCAGCTTCTGGGAGATGAGCGGAAGTCCTGTTTTCAATTCCTTTACCAACGCCCGGTTCCAGAGACGAGGCCAGAGGAATACATGCCATATGCATGTCGCATATTTCTCCCTTGAGTTTTAGATGGGTATGATTCTTTGTGAATCGGGGATCCTGGGATCCCATTCTTGGCCAAATGGTGGTTTGTCCTGGTTTCCTGCCACAATGATAACTGGAAGCGGGTAAGGGTTGTTGCCGCCCCTTCCGCTGTGGTGCAAGCAGCTCGGGTACACATGGATCCAAGTCTTGGCGTTTGATCCCGGTTTGATTGAACACTTGAGGACCCCAACGGATTTCGGCGCCTCTCTACTGGGATCTTATTCAAGGTTCTGTTGCATTCCAAGGTTTGCTTCATATGGACTAAAACAAACATTTGTTCTTTTGTCGGGGGCAACTGAGGTTTCTCATATGGGCCCTGATCAGCTCAGTGCCAACAGGGACACCACCAGTACACCATGCGGAAGCCACACGGGGCCTGACAAGGGCAGACCCAGGGTCCCATATCCCGTACCTTTGTTTCGCCGGAATCATGACTGGCACTTATGCAGCACGTGCAACCGAGGTTTGTTTGCTTGATCTTCAAACAGAGGGAACTCTCCCTTCAGGCAAAAGTCAGACTACTTTTGAATTTCGCCGGGGCATTATGTCAGACAGGGAGCTGCCGTGTCCTCAGGCAGGTTGCTTGTTGTTTTCCTCTTTTCTTGGAGGTTTTCTTGGACGGTTTCCCTTGAAACTGCCCACTTTTGGAGGTCTTCTCGGGAAGTTGTCCTGACTTGTGACGGAGCTTCCTCTTTAAAGTCAACTTCCACAAAGCCATGGCTTCATTTCCCACGGCTACTGGGGATGTTGCTGATTTTTAGCCAAACAAGTCGAAGTGGGAGGTGCATTGTTTGAATTGTACCACAAGGGCGCCAAAAGGGATGCGCATTTTGTTAGTCCGCAGGGATAGCCCAATGGGGATGAGTGACTGCATGTACTGTTTGCAGCTCCCCTGTTTGAGAGTCAGGTCTTTGGATTGACCTTTCAACTTTTTTACTTGAATCATGCAGCAAGATCGGGAACTACACATTTACCTTTTTGGAGGGCTAGGGTGTGGGTAAAAAGAGTGGTAGCCAACTACCAAATGCTTCCCGTTTGAAATACAAAAAGCCACCACCAACCCACGGGTTGAAACGAGCAGGCAAGGACTCGCCCAGTAGTGGCCTTCGTTGTATTCAGACCACTACTGTTTAAGCAACCTCTTTCTTGGTTTCCCTTTAAAGGGGAGCAAGGCCCCCCCAGAAAGTGTGGCGTATGTAAGTTTAGACCATCCAAGGTCATAGATAGCTTCCAATTCAGCACTTTACGCATCCATACTGTGGATGGACGAAATCCTGCACCACCTGGGAAACCCTGGTTTCGGATTTGATTCCCATGTAAATACCAAGCAACGTTATGGCTTCAACTGTTAATCATGGGGTTTCATTTTGTTGGTGCGATTCATGGATTTCACCTTTCCATCCGCAGTGGTGTTGGATTGGTTTAACCACCAAACCACCCAATCGGCTCCAAGCCACGAAGCCACGAAAGCTGATCTAACAGGTTAGACTTAGCAATAGTATCAATTCTAAACCAATGAATGGATATAAATGTTGTGTTTGTGGTTGTCAAATTGGTGAAAGTCAGTTTTTACAAATGTCATCTGTATGCCATTCATCTTTATCTTGGCTTCCAAGCATACCGCCTTTCCCTCAACCAGCGAACCAGCGCCGCACACGGGTTCCCCCAGAAGCCCAAGAAAGGTGCCGGTCGCGACCGACCGGCTCTCAGGAGCGGCCCGGAGGATGCGAGTGCCTGGGACAGAATCTGGGGCGGGGCCGTGCGCAGCGCGCACAGGCGGTCGTTAGGACCAAATGGCACTGGTTTCGAGGGGGCGGCGCCCAGTGAACATCCCAACCCCCCCCCCCCCTAAAATAGGTTCGAAAATGGGTGGTGCACCCCCAAAATAGCCACCACCACGGGTTTTGCACCGCCACTTGGACCTAACAAGGTCGACCCCCTTCTGGTCACGCTCCAGAAAGCCCACGGCGGACCGGGGGACCGGAGGTGCGTCGCTGGAGCTCCAGATCACCGACGGGCCTCTGGAGGGCACCACGCTGGTCTTGGGCGAGGCGCGCGCGCGCTCGCTGGCGGGTTCCGGGGGATTTGGGGCGGGGAGGGGCGCGGGGCATACTCACAAAAATACCGCTACGTGCAGTTCACCAAAATCAAAAGTTGGGGAGACAATGAATATTAACCATGGCTCATATGGATTGTCTCAAATGAGGGACGTTTAAATCCGACCACAAGGGGGTACCGTCAGAACACACCAATATAAACCTGTAACTCTGTTGGTTGGGCGCAAAGTTAATGGCATGTGGGTGTGTCCTTCAACTTAGAGATTGCCCAAGTCGCGTGGATTGCACTTGGACTAAAACAGCTTCTGGCAGTCAACAGCAATAAGGGTGCGATTTCTCTCTACCAGGGTGGGCTTTCCCAGGGCCATTCCATGGAAGAGGGCCAGTACATCAAATTTAGCAAAGCTGGACTCGTCTGACTTTTGGTCAGGGCAAGGACTGAGGCAGTCTGCCAGGTTGCCCCGAAATGAGGCTTGGACCCTCCGAAACGCGGTAGAGAGAGACCCTCTCCGGGGTCCATTTCCAGCTGGAAACTGCTTGACTTCAAACAGCGGATCCTTGCGAGCCGGCTCCATAGGTTGGGGAGACCTGAAAGAGCTCGAACAGGGAGATCTAAAAAGCCTGCACGGAGAGCAGCCGAGAAAGGTGACAGCCGTTTCTCGTGGACGACCATCTGCTGGGCCATGACTCTTCACGTACCGCCGAAATGAATTCCGGATGGACCAACCTGGCGGATTCATTGGGGGGGGCCCCCATGCAAATCAGCCAGGGTATATCGGGTCTGGGTGAAAGTACATGAGAAGGAACCCAGTACATCGCACACCAAACACCTAATTGCTAAACTCACCTCTAAGACGAAATCACGCAACAAAGCAGCAAGAGAAATAATTATCGCGTCAACATCTACTAAGAAGAAGTACGCACAGCCAGCACAACAACATGTTCTTCCCTGCCAAGCTCTCCTTGGAAACGGTCGCCCCTCTGTTCGTCTGAGCCGAACACCCCCGTGCCAGGAGGTCTGCCGCATCGGGCGCCACACGTCTAACACCCTGGCAGCTCGCATGCAAGCGACAGATTGCAGCGGTGCTCCCCCCCGTGTTCCACTGCTTAGATGGTCAAGGTAGCTAAATGGATGCAGATTCCGGTACGTGGGTTGCCTGGTTTCCACTCAAGGGGTAGGTGCTTACTGAAACTTTTTTGAAGGGAGCTACGGCCAACTTCGGCCAACTGGCTTTGGCCTTGGTTGACCATTGGTCAATTGGTGAACCCCTTTTGGTTCGTTCTGGGCCGGAATTTGACAGAGGTCCCCCTTTTCCAACAATCATGGACGCGGACAAAGACCAAGTTTTGATGGTCATCCGAAACGCTCCTGTTAGCATCCATGATTGGAAAGAGGGAGTTCACTCAACACTGCAGCGATAATTATATGCTTCTTTGTGTTTCGCATCCTGGATTGCGAGGAAGCCAGCCACCTGACAAAACCCTGAGCACTGTTCCCTTTCATTATCACATCGGTCTAATTCATATGCTGGGGATGGGGAGAAAAAGGATGGGAAAGAGATGAATGAGGCTTCGATGCCATGGTCACAAGATCCGTTTACTTGGGGTGGTAGTATAGGGATAATCATCAACCCCTCAATAGGAAGATTAGACCATGACTATGGCGCACACCAAGAGTTTTGACCTGGGCGCACTTAGTCCCTTCCACATGGACACTGCTGAAAGTAGGGTGGCCTGTTGAATGGCAAGTGTTCAAACTAAGAACGGAACAAAATTGGCTAAGAGCGGAAACGAGGGATACTAAGAGCGGAAACGAGGAATACTAAGAGCGGAAAAGATGATTCTAAGAGCGGAAAAGGACTAAGAGCGGAAAACATAGATACTAAGAGCGGAAAAATAGATACTACTAGTACTACGACTAGTACTACTACTAGTACTGCTGCTAGTACTACTACTAGTACAACTACTACTACTAGTATTACTACTACTACTACTACTACTACTACTACTACTACTACTACTACTACCACCACCACCACCACCACCACTACTACTACTACTACTACTACTACTACTACTACTGCTACTACTACTACTACTCTTTGGTTGCTTGGATGTTAGGACTTTCACTTTTTGCCAGCGAATTGGGTTTTCCATTAAACCACTAAAAATTATACTTTTAGCAGGGGAGCAGAAAGCAACCAAGTACTACTACTACTACTACTACTACTACTACTACTACTCCTAGTACTACTACTAGTACGACTACTACCATTACTTTTTCCGCTTTGAGTTGTTGTTTTCCCGCTCTTAGTTTTTTTCCCGCTCTTAGTTGCTTCTAGTTTTCCGCTCTTAGTGGCTAATATTGCTCCGCTCTTCTTTGGCGCTTTCTTTGAATGGCGTTTCGATGGAAGCCGAAGGACCACCTTGCTCTCAGTCCTTTGAAGTGCTCATGTTGCCGAAAGGTCTGCCCTTAGAAAAGTTCGGAGAAGCCCTTGGACCAATCTCTTCAAAGGTTTCTTCAGAACATTCCTTTGTCTAAGGGTGGAAGTACATACCCCTCCTTGGCTTCCGTCGCTTCCAACCCACTTGTTTTTTAAGGGGGATTTTGTACCCCGTTTGGGGGGAGAGGGGTATGAACATCAGCAGGCCTTTTGGGTTCATTTGTCCAAGGCGTAGTACCTTTCAAAAGGGGTATGTGCAAGCAATTCTGGACCTTGGGATTTGGAGGACCTGGTTTCCTGTTCTCCTCTGGGATTCAACCTGCCCTGCCCATCCTCCCCGCCTGAACTTCCCAACATAAGACCCTGACTCGCTGCCTTGCTAAGGGGGGGAGAGTTCTTTTGACGGGGCCCACAGACCACTCCCAGGATTGGCGAGGACACGACGGATTTCAAAGAAAAGTTTGGGGGATCCTCACATAGGTGTCCTTTTTGGTGGTTTTGGTCCAGAAAAGTAGATGGCGATTCCTGGTTTGCCTGGTGGTGAAGTTTCATCTACCAGGGAAACCCGTCTATTTCCCTTAAAAGGACGCCTATGGATCCTCAGGTCATACCAGAAGCCGGCATCAGCAGATTCCACTGCGAGATCCGGCCACTCGCACGGGCACCGCGTGGAACATGTCCGCTCTTTGTAGGGTCTAGGTCGCTTTATTGGTCTCACGGCCAGAGCTACTTTTGTTTTGTATGCCCCGAGTTTGAGCCGGGTCAAAGTGCATTTTGTGGGATCCTCAAAATTGAATTGAAGCCGCATGCAGTTGCCTTTGCAGGGCAGGTTACAGGGTTCCAAGCATCAACAATATACAAATACATATGTAGACACATGAGGGACTCAGGCCCATCTTGAGCACTGCATGTTTACTTGCCGTGGCAAATGTAGTGTCGCCCATTCGATGGAGCCGGTTCCTTGCACGACGCGATGAGCAAACCAAGAAAGCACAGATCGTGAACCAATCTGCCTATTTTATCGCGAGCTCACCGATCGGGGGTAAAAAGAGCTCACTATGATAAAGGTTCTTTACTTGGGGACCCCTTAATTCAGGTTTTGGAATTATTGTAAAAAAAGATGCAGACCACAGTGCTCAGATGGTCCGGGATTCAGCCAAATGTTTGGTAGCTCTGGTTACAATTTATAGCCCGCTAAAAGGACCTTCAGCCAGGGCAAGTGGGCTATGTCCAGGGTTAGATGGCTCCCTTGACCATCTAATGAAACCCTAGGTGAACACCTCGAGAATCAAGCATAAACAAAGGGATCCGCACACAAGTAGAGTGTTTCCACCGCGAGGTTCTTCAAGGGTTCCTTATGCCACAACCTGAACGACTTCAATTCAAGAGCATTTTCAGGCAGGTTGTTTGGGGGCGCGGAGGTTACACCACTTCCAAGCGTTATACCCCACCCTAGCCTCTCTATACATATGGGCGTGGCTCAAAATTAACCAGGAGGGGTTACGCAGGTTTTGGTTCATGTTTCCACTTACCAGGGCAACCCAGTTTTGTACCGGTTTTTTGAGCCACAGCCATATGTCATATATACATATATATATATATATATATAGCCTCCACACCTTCAAAGCATCTGAGACTGCTTGAACTTGCGAAGCCGTTCGGACTTTTCGGACTTTTGCCCTCTGCCTCCTTTGGCTCGAGTTAACTTTCAGGAGTTCGCTTCAAACTGGGTACCATGTATATATATATATATATATACATGGGATATTTACTGAGTATATGCGAGGTATGTTCTCCCCTGCGGATGAACATGGATCCCAAAACGCGTATGTGTGCCACATACTAATTAGGGCCACGGTGGGCCTTAATGCAATTATCCAAGATCCTTCAACCTATTTTTCAAGCCTCCGCCTCGATGAAAGGTGTTCTCACAAGAAAATTGCTTGGGGGTACGCATCTTCCCTGTTCTTGGCATGTTGGTATTCATTCGGCACGGATCATTGGTAGTGCAAAAACGGACAGTTTGCCCTGCCAAGAGCCGGGGCATGGATCTATTTTCCTGTCAAACCCAAGTCCATCACCAACTTGGGCCATATTTTCGCGGTGCTTTTTCCTCTCTCTTTTTTTAAACCACAACACGGGCTACGCCAAAACCCGGGCCACGCCATGTCCGGTGGTTTGTTTCGTCCGTGTGTTGATGTGGCCATGGGTCAAAATCCAAATCGTACCCCCCGTGAACATCCCAATCCAACCACTAAAATAGGTTCCAACATGGGTGGTGCATAGCCATGTGGGTATGGGTCAAAATTAAACCACCAGGAATTGGACCACAGGTTTCAGTCCATGTTTCCACTTACCAGGGTTCAATTGGGTACCCATTTTTGACACCATTGGTTTTGGGTGGTGAATTCACCTACCAAAAAACGGTTTTGACCACCACAGCCATGTGGGTATGGGTCAAAATTAAACCACTAGGAATTGGACCACTGGTTTTAGTCCATGTTTCCACTTACCATGGTTCAATTTTGGGTACCTATTTTTGAGGATCCCCAAACGGTTTCCCACTAAAATAGGTTCTAAAACTGGTGAATTCACCTACCCCAAAATGGGATCCTAAAACGGTTTTGACAGAACCACAGCCATGTGAGGAAATCTTCCGTGGTGATAAATCCCTTTTTTGCGTGGTTCCCATCAAATGGCATCAGGGTTTCCCAAAGTGCTACCATTGGTTTTGACGACAGCCATGAGGTTCCTGGAAGGGGAGTTCTGTGTGAAGGACCTCGGCTCCACCACGGGCAGCTTCTTCTACCTGCGGCCCCACGGCGCCTTGAAAGCGAGCCGAGTGCAAGCGAGTCGAGGCATAGGATGATTGGAGTGATTTGAACCCCTGGCTCTTGCCTGAAAAGGGGGGCACCCCCAAAAATACACGCGCAAATCTCGAGAACGGGGCCCACAGAACAACTTCCATTGGCTGAAGGGAATATATATATATGTATATATATATATATATACATATTTATTTATTTTTTCCCAGGTTGATTTAAAGGGAGTCGATTTCACTACTGGAAATACTTTTTGTTTTCCCCAGGGGTCTTAACCAAATGGAGCGATTCGAGCAGAGGTGTCTTTCTGGGGGTTTTGGTCTAGAAAAATAGAGGGCGATCCCTGGTTTACCTGGTGGTTTCATTTCATCTACCAGGGAAGCCCATCTATTTCCGCTAAAAAGACACCTATGGATTCGAGGGCGAACAAAATTTGAGACTGGGACCAGCAGTGGCGCCACGGTTGTTGGGTTTTTTGTTGGCGGTTTCCCAAAAGCCTGAAAAAGGGGGCACCCCAAAAAAACACGCACACACACACATGGAGCAACGGTTTCTCCTTTGCTTGTTTTCAGGGGTACCCCAAAAAGGCACGTCCATTCAAGCAGCGAGAATCGGGGTCGGTCGATGTGTTTGCCCGCACGGATGGGCTCGGGGATCGAATCGCAGGCCGGGGCTATGACTTTGAGTGATTGTTAGCTCGGGTTGTTTTCCTCGAACCTATCACTTGGGTGACTTTGATGGTAAACTAGGTCCCCCAGCAGTGCTCTTTGACCCTTTTTTGGGGGAGGATTCCCCTACTAACATAGACTACAGGAAAACTGTTACCTTATTCTAGCCTCTCTACCGGGGGACCTAGTAAAATAACGAGGCCAATCGAGTCGTTGTGATGGGTTGGGCAGGAAGGCTTGGCTTTTCGCTTGAACCCAGAAGCGGGTTGCAACCAAACTAATCAAAACCCCAGACCGATTCCGAGCGGACGGCGGGCCATTTTGTTCTCCTCTTTTTTGTTGGGGGGCACCTTTTTCTTTCAAAAGCAACGACCAAACACTCTGTGCCAATTCTTTTCCCACGGCCACTGCGGGTCTTGGTCACGTAATGGACCGAACGAGAAACAAAAATCACATCCTCCGTTTGGGTCCCTTGGAAGTCGCCCATTGGATTCCAAGCGCGTTTTCTGCCGCGGAGTGTCTCCTCGCGGTGGGTTCCTGGTTCACACCAGCAAACTGATAGTCTAGGGAGGAAATGGGAGGAAATGGGGGGCAACCCAAAATCTAGGGGCACGGGCCCCAATTTTCCAGTGGTCTATTGGGCAACCACCCATGTCTTGAGGTATTTTGTTGGGTGGTGGTGTGCTTTGGGGGGAGGTTCCCCCAACAGGTGTGCGTGCGCGTGTGTGTGCCTGTTTTCCAAGTGGGTCATAACCAACGTTGGCAAGCGTTTTAGCAGATTCCAAGACCATCGGGGCACATAGGGATTTGGACCTCCCAAAATTTGTGTTTTCCTTTTGTTGTCTTCTTAGACCTACCCCAAAAGATCCCAAAAGGGTCTCCTCAAGATCCGACACCTTCCCCCATCCAAGTCTGCCTATAGCGAGCTCACCAATCGGGGGTGTAACGAGCTGAAATTTCAGCTTGTTTAAGCTAAAACAAGCCCAATTTAAGCCCAATTTAACTTCCTGGAGAATTGCCCACTGGTACGGCAAGATCCCCGTTCGTGGACAAGCCCTTCTGAGACCCCGATTTTGATGATTTGTTAGCTTGGATAAACCTTGGATAAGCCCAGTCTAGGCTTGGATTTGCCCAGTCTAAGCAAATCTAATTTCCTGTAGAAGTTCCTGTAGAGATATTCTTTGAATAACACACTTGCCCTGGCTGCAAGTCCCTTAAGTGCATTATAACTTTTTCCCAGAGCTACTCCTTGAGCTAAATCCCGGACCTTCGGTCTGCATCTATTTTACTACAACTCCAAAACCTGAATTTAGAATTGGATCTAGATTCCAAAAACCTTTCCAATTTAACTTCCTGGAGAAATTCCAGGATATTTTTTCTTTGAGTTATATCCAGGGTTACGGAATCCCTTAGTTCAGGTTTTGGATCTCCGTGGCTCTTCGCTCCGGGCCCCGAGCCGGGCGCGAGCGAACGCTTCGCTCCGAGGTCATTTCCAGATGTTTCCTGGGCTGATGGTGAAGCTCGGGGAGACCGAGATGCAGGCGACAGGGAGGGGAGGTGTCCAGCTCGGTGAGAGGTCGGAGGTCGGAAGGGAAACGAGTCAAAAACGAGTGTTGAGAAGGCAAAAAAGGCCAGCATACTGCTTTTTTTCAAGCATGTTTTTGTTTTTTTGTTTTTTTTGTTGCACTAAAATAAAACGTATTGTGTTCTTTATCGATGGTGTTTGCCTTTTTGACTTTGGTCTTTTGAGTTTTCCTTCATTCTGCCTTTCAACCAGCAAACAGTGGGCAGTTGTTGTTAGGGGTAAGATCGTGTTTGAGGAAGCGATACGCGATGCGTTTTTGAGGAGTCTGGGTAACGCACATTTGTTGACGTTTCCCGATTGAAGGCCAGGATGGGTAAGTTCTTGATTTTCCTAGACCCTCTATTCATCCAAACGGGTGCAGGTTGGGCTTTGCTAGCCCAAAAAGCGGGTTGTGGCCCAACTAATCAAAGGGCACTTCTTCTTGGCTGTAAATCCCAGCTTGCTCTGTACCCCCTCTTTTTTCCCTGTTCGCCCCCTGTGTGGATGTGACACGTGTCCTTGCGCAAGAATGCACAGGTTGTTGTCTTGACGGGCAAACCAAGTTGCTTGGTGATTCCCAGCCATCCACTTAGCGTTTAGCTTTTTAGTTGGCTTAGTGGCGGTTTCCGAACTTCACCCACGAACAGTTCGTCACTGTTAGCGAGGATCAGAAAACGGGCAGCCCAGTCTTGTGTTGCTCTCAAGGGCCAGGTGGCCGTAGGAGGGCGAGCCTTGATTTGAAGCAGATGTATGATGCGCATTGTGAGGTGTCCTGTTGACGTTTTTTGTTTTTTTTCTTTTCAAACAAACATATTTTCTTCCCCAGAATTAGTTCCCCTTTTAATGTTTTGCTTTTTTGGGGTTGCCTTTGTTTTCCACCAACCAGGCAAAAAAGAGATCTTTTTTTGCTGGGGTCCTAATTCCAGCGAAGTTTTAAGGTTCACCGAACGAAGAGCAGCTGGGCAGAATCAAGCGTAGTGTTTTTGGTTGGGGGGAAGCTGAGGCAGCATAGGTGTCCTTTTTAGGTTTGTGGCTAAAAATAGAAGGGTTCCACTGGTTTAGATGGGTTTTATTCCATTTTCCAGGGAAACCCATCTATTTTGCCAAAAGGACACCTATGTGAGGCAGTTGATGGAAAATCGCGGCGACCAGAGTCCAGGTTCGGCGAACCGGTCAATTGGGACTCATTCAGCTTGCTGCAAAAGCCAGCAGAAGGAACTCTGGTAAAGTATGCCCATGTCCCTTGCGAAAACGCTTGTTTTGACCCTGGCATATGGTGTACGGGTCGGTAGAACACCTCAATGTCGCAAGTTACATCGCGAAGTTGTGTGCCTTTGTCCTTTCCATCGGTTCAAGTGGGCCCAATTCTCCTCAGGGTTGCTCCGAAACTCAATGACGAAACCATAGCGCTGACCCTGGATTAACAAGCCCGTCCTATTGGTAGGGGTGTTCCCTGCAAAAGTGATGAATCCATACGAAAGGGGGACATGCCCGATCAATCAACCAAGGGTTTATTAATCCGGAGTTTGCATCAGATGAAGCAACATGGTATTTGGTGCTTTTGCCTTCCCTTCACCAACTTCCTGCTCTGACGATCGGGTTGGATGGGAGTACATCCCCGGTTAGAGCTTGGAATCCGCTAGGGGCAACTGCTAGCCGTTCTTGCCAACTCACTTCCAAACGGCCGAATCGAGTTTTCGACTGTTTGGCTGGCCCCTTTTTTTAGACTTGCTGGTGCTCAGTAGGAGATGTGGCAATGACCCAACTGGTGGTTTCCTTTAAGCGAATCCCCGGGTTCATTCCCTCATTCTCTACTTAGATGGATGGTCTGGAAGTTAGCCAAATGGTCCAGCAACCCTGGCAACCCACTTCCCATGGTTGTAAGTCCTCTATAACCCGGGTACCTCACCATTTAGCTAAGCCCCAGACCATCTAAGCACCGAGCACCAGCAGCCGGGATCCGCTCCTTCCGTTTTTTTCCGCAACCGACGCCATCGAGGTGCTGTCCGTGACGCCCCCCAGCGAGCACGCGGATCACGCGGAGCTGGTGGTGCTCTTTTTGGAGGGCGCCGAAGCCGAAGGAAGAGTTCGTTCGCTCGGCGGGTCGGCGGGTCGGTCGCTCCCGTCAGCTCCTGTAGGAAGTTGTAGGGTCGGTCGGTCGGTCTCGCTCGGCCGCCGGTGGTTGCTTTTTTCGGCAGAAATAAACGTTGATGTCGTTCTTGGTGCCAAGTGTCTATCGATGGGATAGGAGCAACGCTTGATGCTGTTGGAAAAGGCAAACGCCAGACATCGCACCACCGAAATCAGAAACCCTGGAATTTCGGATTCGAGTCCCCTGCAAATGACAACGAAGTATGGTATCCCAACCCTGGAATTTCTGATTCGATTCCCCTGCAAATATCAACAAGTAGTGGTTTCATTCCCATGTGTTTTTGTTTTTTTGCTTTTTTTTTTAATTGGTGGTGCGAGGCTCGCAGAGTTCGCCTTTCCACAATCCATGGCCTCCAAGGTCCTCCAATCCCCGTAGGCCCCCAAGAGCCACAAATCGGGGCGACTCGACATGCGCCGAAGGCCCGGCCGGCAGCTCGCCTTTTTGGGCCGAAGGGTTTGCAAGACATGGCCTCCCTTGGCTTCAATGCAAGCGCAGGAGTTCGTCCCAGAGGTGGGAGCTGAGAAAAGCGGAAGGCGACTCAAAGTTGGAAGGTGTACAACTGGCTGGGTGGTTGTGCAATGTACCGGGGTTGCTGTAGAACAACACCAGTACCTCGGCTTTGTGGTGAGTTGGATGGATCTTTGCACATTTAGCTTTGTGGGGAGACAGATAAGGTTTCATTGGCCACAAAAGGTTAGGTCAACAGCAACCAAGTCGACATGCCGACCGCAAAAAGAGGTCGATCTTCTGGTTGTTGGACATCGTTGGAAAGGTGACGGGGGTTGCTCCGATCCACTAGACGATGATCAAAGCCCCGTGGTTTCTGTAGACGCAAGTGAAATACGGGTTGTTTGATCACACGGGTGTATATATATATATATGTTTGCCAGGGGTTGCATTTCTACTCTTGCGTCGATGGGGCCGAGGAGCACATCTGCTGAATGCTTGGGTTTTCCTCTCTGTCTCAACTAGGGCGCAAAAGCAACACATGGCCGGTTTCCCATTCCAACAGCCCAAGCAAAGGTGCCCTTAAACAGAGGCACACCCATTCGGTTGGACCCTTAGCCTGTATTGCCTTGGTTGAAGATACAAATTTTCCCAGTCATCAAACACATTCCTCGCTTTCTGGTCATTGGCCGCGCATTGCCTTGGACCGCTTCCTAGACCTGTGGTGCCGTGGTTGGGACAAAAGTCGGACTCACAGCCTAGATATAAAGGATTCGTTTCCCTTCTCACCCACATCCGGCTTGTTTGACTTTTTGCTTTCAACTCTTTTGATTGACGTGGCTGCTGAGGCCCACTTGCCGGGCACAAGGCAGGGAGTAGCGTCGTCGACGAATCGCCGGTGACCTTTCCTGCGGAAATGGGTCGAGCCACGCTGTTTCAGGGGCGATATCGATTCGGTACGTCGGGTAAGCGGGTCGGAACGGCCTGGGGAGACAAGGCCGTGGGTCAAAATCCAACTCGGTTATGCCCCAGTGAACATCCCAATCCAAACACTAAAATCGGTTCTAAAATGTACCCCATTGGTTTTGACAGACAGCCATACCCCTCTGAACGGAGAGAAGGACACCACGGCTTTTGCGGGTGAGAACCAGGCTTACGCACCACTTGCCAAGTGCCCGATCGCCCCCTTTCCAGTGGCTTTGGTGGGATGTCGCCATGATGAAGCACTTGGGCGATTCGGGCTGGGCCATCTAAGTGGGCAAGCTTTGCTTGAGGAGTTAGACCTTGGTTTAGGTTTGGGAAACATGGGGAGCCCTGTTTCACGGGATCCCCAGGGTCATTCCAAATGCCCAAGGTGATTGCAGAACCGCAGAACCAGCAAAACTTAGCGTTTGCCAGTGAAAAGCCAGGGGTGGCTGTAGAATGTGTTAACACCGGCCAACCCCTGGCCCCTTCGAAGTGAAACTAAAGGGATAGTGGTTTGACCGACCATGGTTCTAGCTGTTTTAACATGGGCCTGGTGTGATCTCACAATTCTAGCTATATCCCCCTGCATTCTTTCCTGGGATCCGACCATGAAACCTGGAGCTTTGCAGTTTCTGCAAAGATCCCCGCATGGGAAAGCTTTGGCTTCCCCGTTGGTTTCCCGTTGAAGCATCCCAACCCTAACAAGGGTGTCAGTGAAAGCACATGTCCCTTGTTTTATTGCTTCCTTGGTTTCTTGTTTCCTTGTTTTCCTTGTTGCTTTGGGTAAACTCTGGTTTGCTGGCTCATTCTGGATGACACGCCCCCAAGTGGAGTGATCGCCCGTGTGGGATTACAAGGGGTTTCCATCCCAATGTTGGCAGAGCCGAAAGCGAGCGGATTTTGGCCACTCGGGTGTTCCAAGAAAGTTGCCCGGTGATCCTGTGGGTTTGAGGAAAGCATCTTCCCGTTCGGCGGGTTTTCCGGTGGAGCCGCCTTTGGCTTGAAGATGTGAAGAGTGTGCTCGTCAATGCTCGGATTGTGGCCTCAGTTGTAGCCGACCTTTTGACCTTTTGGTTTCCATTTTTTGGTCCATTTTGATCACGGCACAAAGCGGTTAGCCTCCATTTGCTTAGTAAGATTTTGTGTTTTCCCTCCTTGGTTTTACAAGGAATTCATCACTACTGTTTTGTTTTTCATTTTTTTTCCTGGGGCCTTAATCACATGGAAGTTAGCCTTTTTATTTGTGGGTCCTTTGGGCAGCTGAGGGAACTTTGGGCTTTAGGCCAGCTCTTGCGTACCATGAGCATCCCCTTCACGGTGATGGTTTGGTGGTCTTGTGTCTACACACTGCTATTGGGTGGTGGTTTTAGGGTGGAACCCCTTCCCACAAGTGTAGGTCTTCATACGCCCTTACATAACTGTGGACAGACAGCAATCCACTTTGCACCTGTGGTTTGTCCCAAGTTTCATCCGTCACAACTGGTGCGTTTTGTAGCAGTAGTCCATCCACAGGCGCGTATATCCGGCCTTGAACTCTTCTTCTGCTTGGGTAGACCTTGTTGTACGTTGTACCGCATTTTTTTTTTTAAAGACCTGGATGTAGAGCGATAGCAAGGGGAGCCATGGGAAGATCATGACTCTTCCTGCTGGTTCTGAACGGCCCCCAACAGTGACTACTATTAGGTTCCTTTGCCTTTGGCTCTGAATCAAATTGTTGAATGGGGGGTTAAGGCCATACCCTCCAGGCTCCTTCAGCTTTGCCATGGCTCTGAATCAAAATTCCCTCCCATAGACCTCCTAAGGCCCTATTCCTTGACGCAGGGTTCTTTCCCATCAAATTCAACACCCATCCACCGACGGCATGTGGGAAGCTCAGGTGTCCGTCCCTGCTGGGGGGGTCACCATCGGCCGGGTCTCTGACAACTCACTGGTCTTGGTGCAGGATGGCAACTCGCTTCCACCGGGGCTCCTACGGTTTTCCGGGCGTGGGCTCGTTGGTTGCTCCCTACATGTGCCATGGTCAGCTTCTCGCTGCTCAGGAATACGTTTTTATTTGTGTGGTTATATTTTAAGGGAACACGTTTATTTGCCCCTTGTACGTTTCCCCTTTTGCTCAAGAACAAAAAACACGTCCAGTAGTTTTAAAGGGAATCAATTTCACAGCTGAAAATCCGCATCTCTCGTAGGGGATGTTGGTAGGAATGGCCCATCAACCCCTTGCGGTTGCCTTCTCATTTGGTTTTTGGGCAACCAGGTTGCCTTTTCAGCTTTGGGTGGTTCCCATGAGGTATGGTTTTGGGGAAACCAGGGTAAAGTTTCCTATTTAGGGAGCCATAGCTGTGGCCCAGATAAGGGGCTGCCTCCATGGCACGCGCACGCATTAGTTTGTCAACTTGGGCATGTGCTTCTAGGGCCCCTGATTCAGAGCAAGCATAGGTGTCCTTTTTTAAGGTTAGTGTGGTTAAAAATAGAAGGGTTCCACTGGTTTAGATGGGTTTTATTCCACTTGCCAGGGAACCCCATTTATTTTGCCAAAAGGACACCTATGACCACAAGGGAACCCGCTTTGTGTGGCTGATTTCCAAGGGAACTTCTCAGAGCAAGTCTCCTGAGACGCCATGGCCTCAGCAGGGAGCATTGGTGCATCTAGCTGCTTCGAGTTTAGTTGGCTGAGCACTCGCAGGGTTCTCATGTGAATTGGCAAGATTCTGGGGGCATGATTCTGGGGCGGTTTCTGGGGGTTCTCAAAGTCAGGAATGGGGTTGTTTCCTTTTAGCCCACCACTTAGGGGGTGACTTTGATCGCGATAAAATCATGAGGCCAGTGGAGGGCCCGGACTGAGCCACGAGACATTTCGGCTTTTCAACATGCCAATAGGGATTGTGGGATGGGCCAAGCCTCCATTTTGAACAGCCCACATAAATCACATCAACACGCTTTTCCTAGAAACAGTGGTGTTTTGGAGGGGGTTTCCCCTTGAAACTCAGCCCCATTGTTCCCCAATGGACATCCGCCCTGTTTGGGGCTGCCGAGATCTGAGGCACGGTCTCGGCGCACCACGCCATGATCTTCTACGAGCAGGGGGACTTCTACATCACCGCCGCCTGGAAATGCGTCAAAGTCGGCGGACAAAGTTTCATGGTTGTTGTTGGGACACATCTTACATTTTTGCTTATTGAAATCCACATTTTACATTTTTGGCTTAGTGGTTGAAATCCAAATCCACTGAACTGCTAACAAGCCCAACGCCAACCAAGGTCTGGGGCTCGGTGTGCCGCCCGTTTCAGGTCCTCTCCGTCTAGGGGCAGACGGCTCCCAACCCACTTCGGGGGGCCCAACAAAAAGCACAGCGACTCGAGGCTCCCGATGGATTCTTTTTTGGCCCGTCCCTTGGGAAGGCCGGTTTTTTGGAGGCGCGGGGATTTTTCTGGAACCTGTGCTCAGCTTTTGGAAAAAAGAAGGGGCCGTTTTTGGTTTGACCTGCTCAGAGAGAAATGGGATCGTGGGCAGCGGGCGGTTTTATCGGCAGCAGCTGTGGGGACTACGCTCGAGAGCGACCAATTTCTGAGTTGTGTGGCTCCCGAACTGCGCTTCAGAACTTCAGGGCCAGGGGCGAGGTGGGTTCTCCTCCACAGCCTTTTTTTTTTGAAAGGGGAGGCTGATGTGCCGGAATCTGAGGCATTGTGGTTTTGCGGACCCCAGATTTTCCTCTAAGAGAGACTCTCTTTTCAGGTTCATGTTTGGTCTTGTTTTGCTAGAAAATCAAGGAACCTCCAGGAGAACTGCTTCCTGCTCGCCTTTTTTATTATTATCCCAACTCGGCATCTCAGGTAACCCTGAGTTGGCTTGGATTGGTTTGGGAATTGAACGCGTCCCTGCCTTCCTGAGGGCAAATGGGAAGCACCCGTCCGTTTCGCCACCGTTTCGCCGCCGAGTCGGCTCCAAACCAAACCACGAGGGGAGCTGATTCAAGGGACCTACTTGGAGCTGGCTAAAGATGTGTTCCAATCCTGTGGGTCTTGGGCCTGCCCTCCAGATGGTTTCCTTGTGGTTTTCTTGTGCCATCCAAGCAATTCCACGTCCTGAAGCTGAGGCTGTGACTCAATATTCGAAAGCTTACGCAGGTTTAGTCTTTGGTTCCATTTACCAAGGTGCCATCTCGACTGCTATTGGGCAACGGATCTTTAGACTTAAACTTTTTGGTTGAAATCAAGTTGGGTTTTCCACTAAGCCCCCCAAAAAAATGATCACTTTTTGCAGGGGGTCGTTGCAGCAACCAAGTGAAAAGGAAGCCAAAAGCACAAACTCCCTAAGCATCTTGGACTCCTTCTTCGAGGCCCAGAACTGTCCTTTTTGCAGCCATTTTGGTACATGGGTGCGGCTCAAAATTAAACGATCGGAGGGGCAAACCTCAGGTTTTGGTCCATGCTTCCACTTACCAGGGCAACCCATTTTGGCATTCCGGTTTGTTGAGCCGCAGCGCCATGTATTTTTTCTGCCACAGCCAGCCACCGATCATCGCCGGAGAATGCCGAGGACCTGGGCAGCTGCAACGGCACCTGCCTACGCCTCAGCCCCGAGCGCGCCGAGAGTGGCTGGCATCCCATCCTGGACGGGGAGGTGGGGATGTCGCGTCGCGTGGCTTTTTTTTTTGTTTTTCTCCTCCGCCGCGAGCCGGGGATCGGTGCGTGGGTTGGTTTGTTTTCGAACCGCGGGGCGGCCTTCCTTTTCCTCGCCATGTTTTTGTTCTTTTTGTTTGTTTGTTTGTTCGGTTAGATGGTTGCTTTGTTTGTTTGTCAGTTGGTCGGTTGGTCGGTTGGTCGGTTGGTCGGTTGGTCGGTTGGTCGGTTGGTCGGTTGGTCGGTTGGTCGGTTGGTCGGTCGGTCGGTCGGTCGGTCGGTTGGTTGCTTAGTTGGTTGGTTGGTTGGTTGGGCGGCGTTTGGGTTCGCTGCTTGTTTGTTTGATGTTGTTTGGGGGTGTTTGGCTATGTTTTTGGTATACAGTGTTTTGTGCTGCGTTGTTTGGCTTGCTTTGTTCGTTTGTTTGTTTGGTTTATTTGGTTTGTTTCGTTTGCTTCGCTTGCTTGGCTTGGGCTTGGGCTTGGGCTTGGGCTTGGGCTTGGGCTTGGGCTTGGGCTTGGGCTTGGGCTTGCTTGCTTGCTTGCCTGCTTGCTTGCTTGCTTGCTTGCTTGCTTGCTTGCTTGCCTGCTTTCGATGGTTCTTGTTTGGTGTTGCTTGGTTGCGTGTTGTGTTACTTTGAGTTGTGTTGCTGGTGTTGCGTTGTGTTGCTTTGCTTGTTCCTTTCATGTTCATTTGTATTTGTTTGCTTGCTTGCTTGCTTGCCTGCCTGCCTGCCTGCTTGCCTGCCTGCCTGCCTGCCTGCTTGCCTGCCTGCCTGCTTGCCTGCCTGTCTGTTTTACCCCTCGGCCCCTGGGTTTTTCAATGTAGCTGTTTTGTGGATGTGCTTTTCTCCCTCATTTGGGTTTTTATACGTTGCTTGACCGGGCCCCTGATGTGGACACATTTCTCAAAAGCGCAGGTCCTGATTGGAGTCCCGGAGTCAGAGGGGGGTATGTGTTTGTTTGAGGCTCGGTAGCCTTTTGAGCTTGGTTTGAAGGGATGCCAAAAATAAGCAAGCAATCACCAGTGCTGGGGTCCAAGTGTGTGTGTGTGTGTGTGTCTCTTTTTGAACTAAAAGGACAGCCACCATTTGTTTGGCCCCAAAAAGACACCCAAACGGCTAGCCGCATCGTGGCACATACCCACATTCGACATGAGTGGCCGTGTTGAGCCACAAACCAAAGCATGGGAACAGGAGGGGTATAGAGGCCCTTCTATGGGGATGATGATTTTGGGTATATGATATATTAGTAGCACCAAGTTTTCTTGTTTGCTATTGGGGTGGATCTTGAACAATTATACCTTTTTGGGTGAAGATGTGGTAGTTTCCCACTAACCAGCAAAAAATAAGAACCTTCTGTGCTGGGGCAAAAGGCCACCAAGAAATAAAACACATCTACCGGCTGATCTAGATGATTTTAGTCTTTTAGTACCATTTTGGGGCCAGTCTTAGCACCAGTTTGAGTTTTGAGAGAGCCATTTGATCCTTTGCCCTCCCACCAATTCACATACCTGACGTTCGAAAGTTCCTGGAAGGCCATTTATCCCTTTAGGGACCCACGGTTCCAGGTTCCATGTTACTTGGTGGGAAGGTACATCCATGGTTGTTGCAACTGGGAACATTTTGACAATTTCTTGCTTATTGCGGTTGAGTGGTTGAAATCCAACCACTTAACTGCTAAAAGTCAAGTTTTTGCTCCCCAAACCCAACGTCAACTCCGAATCATTCATCGTTAGTGGGAAATCCCCACTTAACTGATAAGATTTGAATTTTTGCTCCCCTTCCAACGTCAACCAAGCGGCCCGATCATTGTTTTGACAACTCCCTTAACGCCAGGTACTGGGTGCTGGGTGCAGCAAGATCCGGTGCAAGGTGCGACTGCCCGAGGCGAGGTGTTCGTTGCGCGAGGTGAGTCCTTGTCATGGCTCGTTGGTATGACCGAATCTCCCAAGAAAGACTTTCCTTTTGCTTAAGAATATGGTATATTTTCCCCTGTTGGTTTCACAGGGAATGTGTCGTTATTGGACATATTTTTCATTTTTGGGAGTTGCCATGGTGCCATCTCAGAGACAGAGCTGCACATCTCGAGATAGTGGTCTTCCATTTGCTGAAATGAATATATATATATATATATATATATATATATATATGTACCAGTCCCTGGGCCACGTACCCCCCCCCCCCCGCCCCCAATGGTATGGTCCCCCCACTCCCCCGCATCATCCGCATCATCCGCATCTTGGGGATGATGCTGGCAATGCTGGGGATGCTTTCCAGTACCGTGCGAGCCCTGCAGCTTCGGTCCCAGACACCCTTTCACCCCCAACACCCCCGCACCTCTCGCAACATCCTACCCTAAACCAAACCACCCTGCAACCCCTCCTTAACCCCAACCCTAAGCCTAAATCAACCCAAACCCCAAACCCACCCGAAACCCACCGCAAACCAACCCGGAACCAACCCGGAACCAACCCTGAACCAACCCTAAACCAACCCACCAAGCCTCAACCAACTCCGAACCACACCCCAACACAACCACCCAACCACCCCACCACCCCACCACCCCACCACCACCACCCCACCACCCCACCACCCCACCACCCCACCACCCCACCACCCGACCACCCCACCACCCCACCACCCCACCACCCCACCACCCCACCACCCCACCACCCCACCCACCCCACCCCCACAGGGGGGGGGGGTTGGCCCAACCACCCAACCACCCAACCACCCCACCACCCCACCACCCACCCACCCCACCCACCCACCCCCACCACGGCCTGGGGGGGGGGAGGTGTGGCTCAAAATTAAAACATATATATATATATATATATATTTCCCCTGTTGGTTTCAAAGGGAATCATCTCCCCAGACTTCCATTGAGGTGTGGCTCAAAATTAAACAGGAGGGGTTACGCAGGTTTTGGTCCATGTTCCCACTTGCGAGGGTTCCATCCTGGTACCGTTTGTTTTTGGAGCCACAGCCATTTGCTGGAATGAATATGTTTTCAATTTTTCCCCTGTTGGTTTTAAAGGGGATCGAATTCGCTACTGGACTTTTTTTTTCGTCGGACTTGAGCAAATGGAAGAGTATCTGTTCGCACAAAGGGCTGTGCCATTAAGCCGGCAAGGGGTTTGACCTTCTGCTCAGGAAGTGCTCTGGTCAGTTTGGGTTGGTACTGTGGATGGTTAAAGCCTAGTACTAGGAACATGTCAGGAATCGAATCACTGCCAAGGGAAACTCACCTCAAATGGGCCCAAAAGGTGATGCTTCAAACCATGAAACATGAAATACTGTGGATGGTCGCGAAATCCATTTTGCACCTAGCAAACCCTGGTTAAGGATTCGATTGTCCAAACGTAACTGCCAACAAACGTTACGGTTTCAACCATGGATTCCAAGTGGTGCGAAATGGATTTCGTCCATCCACAGTATTTAAAGGGAAACCCAAAGGACACCGTTGCAAGTATAGGGGATCGATTCCTATTTTGCGAAAACATCACCCTGGTTTCCCGGGGTTCTGGATGCGTCCCACCGCAATTTGCCATTCCTCCACCCTGAAGGGAAACGAAGAGGAGGCAGCTGGACTCACTCCCTGAACTCCTGGACCTTTTTGGGAGCGAAGCGAGCCAAGGCTTTTGTAGGGGAGCGCCCAGAAACGCCCTTTCTGAGGCAGGGCTCCTTAAAAGATACATTTTGCAACCGTTTGAAACATGTTTTTTTTTGTTTACCGCCAAAATAAAGCGACGCCTGCAGCTACAAGGCAATGTTCAGGTGTACAATGTTAAGCCCTTCGTCGGCGGTCTGGATTGGTGGTCTTTGGGCACCAATCCAAGACATCAAGAGGGAAGCTGACTTTTCGCCCATCCTGGAAGACAGGGCAGACCAAGACCTGAACTTGATTGCTATTGGGTTGGATCTTTAGACTTTAACTTTTTGGAAAATAAAGGGGTGTTTCACTAACCCCAAAAAAGTTAAACCTTTTGCAGGGGGGTCGTTGCAGCAACCAAGTGAAAAGTCAGCCAAAAGCACAAACTCCCTAAGCATCTTGGACTCAACAAGGCCTTTTTCGAGGCCCAGAACTGTCCAACGCAGATCCTAACAAATGGAGGGCCACTGATGCGGGATGAACTTCTACCATTAGACTGCCATTTGTTTACCCTTGTCCCAGGGGCATATGTAGTCAAGATCACAAGAGAAGGATGTGTGTAATTGTTTATTCAATTTTATTATTGCTGGTGCGATGAACTGGAATGACCTATAAACCATCCTCGATGTGGTTTCTTCTATTCGGGAATCACCCAGGTTCATTCCAGCCAAAGAGTCCAGCAACCCTGGTACCCCACTTCCCGCGGGTTGTAAGTCCTCTATAACTCGGGTACCTCACCATTTAGCTAAGCTCCAGACCATTCTAGCGGTTGATTCTCTTTTCAACCACCAGCCATTTCCCCAGGGTTTTGGGTGGTTTTCCAGAAAGAAAGCCTGCCTGGAAATGGGGAAGCTACCCCTAGAACCATCCAAGTACTTCTACTAGGTCCCCCAATAGTGCCCTTTTACCGAAGGGTTCCTCTAAAATAGACAGAAACAAGTTGGTACCCTTATTCTAACCTCTCTACTGGAGTACCTAGTTGGTAACAAAAAGGTGTCTAAGAGGGTCCCTTCTTGGCTTAGGTCGATGCTCTTTGTTTCCACCGGACCGGGCTTACCGCCGCGCATCTCGGATAGTCCACGAGCGGGGCATTGTCCGCTCCAAGAATGGAGCCCCGAAACCCGTCGTGTTTCCGACCCTTGGCGGTTCAGCCACCCCGTCGTGTTTAGCTAAGCCCCAGACCATGGAAGTACTGAGCACCAAGTCCATGCCGTGGGTCAACGAAGCCGCCCAGCCGCTCAGCCGCCCAGCCGCCCAGCCGTCCCGCCTCCAGGGCTCCGGAACATCCTGAGCACTCGAGTCATTTCGCTTCGCGGGTTGCTCCTTCGTAAGATGAATATCCTTTGGGTAGGCACCGGGTGCATAGTTTCCTTTGGCTTTTCTTTGGCTTTTCTTTGGTTTCCTTTCGTTTCCTTTGGCTCTTCTTTGGTTTTTATTTGGTTTCTTTTGGCTTTTCCTTGGTTTTTATTTGGTTTTTGTTTGGTTTCCTTTGGTTTTCCTTTTTTTTTTGATTTCCTCAGTTGGTCGAAATGGGAGCAACCCTGTTTCGAGAGCCGCGCGTTTGCCCGGCTCCCGACCTTTTTGCGCGAGCTCGCTCGCGTTCGCGCAAAAAGACTTCGGCGAACGGGCACAGGGCTTGGCGTGTGCGTGTGCGTATGGGGCTCCGAAAGATGCCTGGTCCCCAACACTGGTTCAAGTGTTTGGTTTTCCCTTTCGATTCCAATGAACGCCTTTGGGTGGGCTAAGTGGCGTTACTCAGTATCTACTGTAGCTAAGCTAACTCCCAGACTATTTATATCAATGTCCTTTTGTAAGCTGCCAAAAGCTGCCCTTTTTGGGCAAGCGCATGAGCTTCTGGCAAGACTGATCCCTCTGCACAAATTTCAAATAGCAGGGGTGAACCCAGCTCACCTAGGATTTTTGGTCTGGGAATGAGTCTAGGGGTTGATTCCCCATTCTTTTCAACCATCGTTCTTTCCAAAAACCAGCTGTTTCCCATGGGGTTCTGATGGTTTTCTGGAAAGATTCGGATCCCTGGAAAGAATGGAAATGGAAGTGTTCCCTAGAATGAGGGTACCCTGTGTGGATGGTTGTAAAGTTGGTGGCTGGCAGCATATTGGGGGTATCCATGCTGGCAATGTGGTAGATTCATCGCCATGGTTGGGATTCCAGCGTGGTCAATATGTTTAGTCAAGGACCCAACACATGTGACAGATCCCTCTTGAACATGGCAAGGCAAGAAGCAACACATGTTTTTCTGTGCGGTTTTGATTTTTTCTACACGAAGGTTTTAGATTTTCCTTGAAGAAGGCACCCTTGAAACGCGCGCACCTGCATTTCTCAACAAGCAGTTTTGATCCTGTTGCGACTGAGGATTCTCCAAGGTCACCTGCGGCTTGGTCAGACAACATTTCCTGGTCTAGGGTTGCAGGTTCTATGTTAGCTCTTTGGCAAGGCACCGACACCAGCACCCTCTTCCAAAAGGAACAAATCTTCACAACTTCTCCCCCAAGTTGCTGCGAACCAGAAGCGACTTTGCGCCTGCTTCAGCCGTCTTGGTGCCAAGGTCTCGGCTGCTGAACAAACTTCTGCAATGCTCTCTCACGAACTCGAGCCTAGTTGGATCTCCCACGATGCTCACCACCCACGAATTGTTCGAACCTCGTCTCTCCCCTTGGGCTCTGTTTCCCGTGGTCCTCAGACCGCGCGCTGGAAGTGTTCCAGCAGCCTGACCGGAAAAACCGCGAAGCAATCCGAGCGATGATGCAGCGCAGAGGGCCGCTGGCGCGCCTGGTGGTGGCGTCGCTGGCGCTGGCGCCACTTGACTTTGAGTGTGGGCGAGACGGAGAGAGAGGGCAGTAATGTCGACCCCGGATAAATAAACCCCTGTCTATTAATATGGGGGTGTTCCTCTTCTCCAAAAGTGATGAATCCCCACTAAACCGAGGACACCCCCATATCAATAAGCAGGGGCTTCTTCATCTGGGGTCAACATTAGTGGGACGGCCACAAGCAGCCTCTGTATCTGGCGGTATCGGTCAGGCGTACCCTGCAACGTGTACCCAGCCCACATTGCTGTGGAATCTGACTGGGGGTTTGTTGCTTGGCCTCTGGTGGGTTCCACGGCAACGGCGGGTATTTGTTCGACACCATCTTGGGGTCCAACCCATTTTGGCCCCAGAGGTGTAGGACGTCCTCAAGCGATGGCAAGTTGGAGGGTTTTATTCTCATGCTGCAGGTGGTTGGGTCAAAAGCCCAATCGTACCCCCAATGAACATCAACCACTCCAACCACGAAAGTAGACTAAAATGAGGCACCTACCCCAAAATGGTACCATTGGTTTTGACCCACAGCGAACCCTGGGTTGGTTTCAAAGGGAGAGCAAAGGGGACAGCCACTGTTTTATTTTTTTTGGGGGGGTCCCCGATGTTCTCACACTCCCCAGCTGTTTCCTTATTTTTTGGGTTCACTTTTCGGGTTTGGTTGCCATTTTGGTCATAGCCAGTTCCTGGCTACTTCGTGGGCCAATCCACTCGATCGGACGTGAGTTGGCCTTTTCACAAGGTCGGGCTGAAGCGGCCAACTTCCTTTTGGTTGAGACCCCTGGAAAAAAGAAACAAGTATTTCCAGTAGTGATAGAGATACCCTTTAACACCAACAGGGGAGAATAGAGGAAATATTCATTTGGCTGTGGGTCAAAACCAATGGTACCATCTTGGGGCCACCGATTTTGGAACCTATTTTAGTGGTTGGATTGGGATGTTCACTGGGGGTACGATTTGGATTTTGACCCATGGCCATTTCAGCAAATGGACGCCCAGGTTCTCCTCCTCCCAGCTGCTGTGCTTTGGCGCTTGCAAGCCGGGCATTTGCGCCACCGGCACGGGAGAGCTCACAGGCGGAGTCGTTGATTCGCGGAGTTGTTGAATTTCGGAGTCGTGGATTGACTTCCAGTTGCTTGAGTTGTTTTTTTCTTTTCTCCCCTGTTGGCTTTCAAGGGAATCTATCCCTACCGGAAAGATTTTTCATTTTTTCCAGGGGTCTCAACCAAGTGGAAGTTGAGATGGACGTGGCTCAAAATTAAAGACCCAGCGTCACGCATGTTTTGGTGTTCATTTTCATTTGGCAAGGTGCCACGGTTGTACTTTTTTTTTGAGCCACAGCCAGATGGACGTCGGCTTCGGCATGTTGACCCCGTTTTCCGACCCTGGTCCCGCCGAGCTCTCCCTTTGAACCCACCCCGAGAGGGGTAATGACCCCATACAAATCAATCCCAGTTTATAAATAGGGGGGTGTTCCCCTCCAAAAGTAGTCTTCACCCAGAAATGGAGAAGCACCCCCCTATGACTAAAACTGTTTAAGAAAAAATTGGTCAGTGCCCCAAGACAAAACGGGGTATGCTCCCAAGAGAAGTTCTGGCTAGCGGCGAGCTGTGACTGTTTTATTGGACCCCCGACTCCGGTTGCATCCGACGTGGCGTGGTTGGATCATACCCGAAGGTTGCAACTTGAGTCTTTGCAACAGGTGACCCAACCATGTGGTGCCTTCCCCAACAAATGAGAGAATGTACCAAATGGGGAAGGTACCAACCCAAATCACCACACGGCGGGGGGTGGAGTCGGCACATGATCCAAGTCTCCCGGTCTTGTAGGGGAACCTTCCATTTCCATTCTGAACCCAGGCATCCGAATCTTTCTACAAAACCACAAAATAAAACTCTGGGGGAACAGCGATCGGTTTTTGAAAAGAACGATGGTTGGAAAGAATGTGGAATCAACCCCTAGAAATTCGGGGCTCCCCTCATTTCGAGACAAACCTGCTTTCGAGACGTCAAGTCAACTGTATCTCAGGGCCCGGATTGGGTCCTTATGTCTTGACCGTTGACCATCTTTTGCCGCTGGTTGGTTTCGTTTCTCTTCGGCGGGGTGACTTTTTTAAGGGGGGAATACGGATATGTGGCAAGAATGAGGGGACCCGAGAACACGGTGGCTTCCCTTTGTTTGTTTTTGGAGAACCAGCCCAACAGGATGTCCCCCCAGCTGGATGGTTGAAACAATTCGGGACCATGAGCCATTTCTCATTCCCCGCATCTCTCGCAGCAAACGTTTTATTCCAGCTGCCTTTGTTTTGCCTTTGGGGCTCACTTTGTTTCACCTTCCAAGCCCCTGGCAAGTCAACCCCCCCCCCAAGTCCCCCCCCCAAGTCCGCCCCCCCGCCTTTCCGAGCCCCGAGCCTCCCTCCCCCGGCGCGCCTTGTCTCAGGCGGCGCCTCGGCGGCGAGCGCCGAGGGCCGGGCGCTGCAGGGCCGTCAGCCCAGGGATTGGCTGAAGTGGCGCACCTGGCGCCAGGCTGTGCCGGCGCCTGGGCTGTGGCGGTTGTCAAAACCGTTTTGGGATCGGATCCCATTTTGGTGGCTAGGTGAATTCACCACCCATTTTAGAGCCTATTTTAGTGGGGATTGGGATGTTCACTGGGGGATAACCGGGCGTTTGACACGTGGCCAGGTGAGCGAGAGGTGAGGCGAGCGAGGTGAGCGAAGTGGGCTTGGTGACTTCGGGGTGTTCCGGGAGAAAGGGAACCTATGACTTTGCGTGCTCCCCTTTTTGTGGGCCAAGTTGTGGTTTGGTGAGGGCAAACCCCAAGCACTTTTAGCCCCAAACTCGGCTTGGCAATCTTCGGCCGAGATCCTGATGCGGTGCCTGTTGGTCCTCTTTGGGCAAATTGTAAAGAACTCATCGATCGGGGCCCACAAGAATCTTATGATGAAGGTCCTCTGAGGGAGTTTGACACTTGATGTGGGACATGGAAGGAGCCCGGGCAACAAGATGGAAAGCATTTCCCGCAAACAAACAATGTACACACACACACACACTCATGTGTGGAGGGTTGTCAAAATCAGGGGGCCCTTCCCCACATGCATCGCGCGGGTCTGTGGGACATTTGCTTTTCTACCTACTTCACAGGCTCCACAGTTTGGAAAGGGCGCACTCCAAAATCTGGCCGGCAGAGTCCCAGCAGCTGGTGCGACTACAGCACAAAAGCATCCCGGAATCCCCCGTTTTGAAGCAGTCTCTTGGTCCCAAACGCGGCCCGAGGATTGCAACCATCGAGTGGCCGATTTTTGCGAGCTGAGGCTGACAGCACCAGCGTGAAGCAAGCCCTGCACGTGGGTCGCTACATCACCATGTGGAAGGCTTCCGGGTTTTCCGGCCGTGAGGGCTGAGTCAAACTCAGGGGCCCTGTTTGGCTAGGTCCCCCGGCCAGGTGCCCTTTTACCGTTTCTTTTTTGGGGGGAGGGTTCCCCAACTAAAATAAACTACTGAAAAAAGGGTACCCTAATTCTAACCGTGTCTAAGAGGGTCCCTTCTTGGCTTGGGTCCCACCGGACCGGGCTTACCGCCGCGCATCTCGGATAGTCGAGCGGGGCATCGCCCGCAAGACCACCTGCAAACCAACATGGAGCCCCGAAACCCGTTTTGTTTCCGACCCTTGGCGGTTCCAGCCACCCGGTTCCTTAGCTTCATTCGCTTTTGGCATTTCGCCCACCAAAACTTACACTTTTTGCGAGGACAGTGACGGGGACCTGCGGGAAGTACTTTCAGTGACCCTCGTACCCTGGGACCCTTTGGACCGAGTCCTCTTCCTCCCACTTTTTGCGGTGTTCGGACTGAAGTAGATTTTTTTCCCGTTGAGGGTGAAGACGGAGCTGCCACCCGGGACAGGGCTGCGGGAATTGCGCATACCTTCCAACATTGGAGGACCCCTGGAATCGCCGATGGGAACCAACCAACCAACTTCCCAGGTCCCGCACTGACAACGGGTTCGGGCAAGCAGTGCGTGGACCAATCAACGGGCCCTTGGTACCCGATTGACGCGCGGTGTTGACGAGGGCTCCCGGCGCTCGTCTCTCGAACTTTCGCAGATATGCCCTTAATCTAGAATGCAACTCCCTGCGCCGGTCCAGGTGTGTATCACCCAGTTTTCCTAGTGGAGCCTTTTGCGTGCCGTCGCGAGCGTGGACTCAAAACCCGAAGCTTCCCTTGGCGTTCGGCGCACGATTTGAGCAGCCTTGGCCATCTTGTGGAGTCGTTCGTGGGATTGGCAATGCCTTGCCAAGCTCCAATTGTTTTTCTCTGAACAGAGAGTTTCGACTCCCCCAAATACCAACAGTCCCCCCCCCCCCCCAAATTCCCAAACTCCCAACATCCCTCGACCCGCAACTCAACTGACCAGATTCCCCCCCCCAACCCCGAACCCCCCACAACCCCCCCCAATCCCCCCCCTCCCCCAACCCCTAACCCCCCATAACGCCCCATAACCCCCCAGAACCTCCCCCCCAAATTCCCCCCCGTCTCCCTGGACCCGCAACCGACCGGATTCCCCCAGCGCTCGTCAGGCGCGCTGGATCGGGCCGGAGAACCTGGACCGCGCGGGCCTGCGGGTGACGGGCGGCTTGGACCGCGCATAAAGCGTGCGGGATAAAAATCCTCGACCCATGGAAGTGGACGCAAGGAACGAAGCCTTGGAATGGGTTGTTTTCTTCTTTTCACCACTACCCTCAGGTGTACGTTTTGTTTTCACCACTGCCCTCAAGTGTATGTTGCTTGTTTTTTTTTTTTTAATATAGCCACTTCCCGCAAGTGTATGGTTTTTGACTTAACCGTTTCTAATTAACCACTTCCCTCGAGTATCCCATGGGCAAAATGTCCCATCGTACCTGAATCTGGCTCACTGGTGCGAAATTGGTGGGTTGATGGTGGCTTGTCCACTAGTCGCGGGGCTTCATCCATCACTGGGCGTGGATTTCGTGCATCAGGGGAGGCTTTCACCAAAAGCAGGGTTGTGGTTGATGACTCGGGGCGTATCCAACCACTGTGATAACCTCGGGAATCTCGCCCTTATGGGGGGTTAGTGTCTGGGAAGCCCTTTTGTTGTATCACAGAAGTGGTCATTTCCCACAGCCCAGATCCTCTAAACCGAAGCTGCCCAGGGCTTCAACAACATGTGCAATGCAGCCACCATAGAAAGGGCATCTAGCCCGATTTCCCCTGAAGGGCAGTGGAAACCATCTCAGCGCAAACCTTGAGTGGTCTTGGTTCTTCTTAAAAACAAATAACATGAAATAAAGAGGCCCATTCGGCCTCTTGGAGCAGGTTTCCCAGACAAAGAATGCGTGGGCTTTTCCCTTTCGGTCTTGTTGGAGGGGAGGAACGTGCTGACGTCCCAAGACTCTGACTCAAGCAACCGGATGTGTCTTCTTCTTTTTGGCGGGGCGGCTTCCCGGGGAAACCAAGGGGAAACCACAACCACTTGTTGGGGATCTCAGCATGCTTGACTTGTTTTTCCCCAACAGTGAAAGCTTTGGGGTCTCAGCCCAGATAGGCTCCGGGGTGGTCCGGGGCGGCCCTGAGGTAAGGTTCCACGAGGGTTCCACCAGGGTTCCACCAGGGTTCCACCAGGTTCTGCGAGGGCTGCGGGGTGGTGCGAGCACTAAAAACAGCACCGCATGCTGTTGGGGATATCACCAGAGTTTATTTAGTGAACCACCCGACAAGAGGCGGTTCCCTTGCTATCACTTCGTCAGTAAACGGGGGGAACCATCCCTGACTACCTTTGTTTGGTGGGTTCCCCACAAAAAGAATGACATCGACCCCCCAAAAAGGGTTGCCATTTTTGTTTTTGCAGGGACGTAGCACAGGGAAATGAACACGGTGGGCAAGACGAAGTTTTGAGGTTGGACATCTTCTGGGATCCAAAAAGATCACCTTTAGCCAGGGATCGAACGACAACCAGGAGCAGTGGGAGGGTTCGTTTTTTCCCGCGGACCAAGCCTTGGCCCAAAAGCAGATATCACCCCCCCGCCCCCCCCCCCCCCCAAAAAAAAAAGGAAAAAGAAAGAAAGAAGAAAACAACAACAAGAAACTCACACACACAAACACAAGTGGATGTCTCCGATGAACGAGCGGCTTAAGTGGGTGCTCGAAATTTGGGACACCAATGGAAGCGGCTTCCTTTTGGTCGCCTCCCTTCGGTGCCATCTTAAGAGAGCGCGCATCGAGAAATCGACGCGCAAGGAATGGACACCTACGCGTTGGTGGCGGCAGTCCTGCTGCAGGTCTTGATGGGGCCTCTCGGCTCAGCTCACGAGCTCTCGCGTGCGAGTAAAAAATATTGAAATATGTTTGGTAAGTGGCATAGGTGGCAAAACGAGCATGTTTATGTTACGTTTCGTTCTATGTATGTGTACAAATATATCATGTTGAAGTTTGCTTCCTTTGTCTTTTTACAATGGAGTAATTAGATGTGAGTTCCGCCAGTTTTTGCGGCGAAATGTCGAGAGAATGGGCCACAGACCACATATCAACTGACAGAGTTTCGACGTGACAAATTCTGTGGGTTTGGGGAGGACATGGAAAAAAAAACCTCCCAAACCTGAGGGCGCACCGAATTGTCCTATGTCCCCTTGGGGAAGAAGACAACACGATCTGCTGTGACCATGGTTGTTGTTGGGAAACATGTTTCCCATTTTTGCTTATAGTGGTTGAAATCCAACCATTGCTAAAATTCAAATGTTTTGCTCCCCTAACCCAACGTCAACCAAGCTCCGACAACTTTTTGCGGTGTCCTCGCTCACCCTCTTGGCTTGCGATGCTTTCTTACAATGCTTTCTCTCAACTTGTTGCTGTCCCACAGGGATTTCGACACGGCTTATTTTTCACAAGCGGCTCCTTGAATCCATTGAAGGAAGCCACAGGAAGGTTTGAACGATGGTTGGCCCAGCCCTACACCCCAGCCTCTAGCGAAAGCCTCGGAGCATCCGAGCGTTCGGGGCCTGAGTTCACAGACTTAGAGGTTTCTGGGATGGGAGCTAAAAAAAACCGGGGAATGCTCTGCTGACTGAAATCGCATACGCAACCTAAAGTGAGCCACAGGCTCAAAATCCGGGTGGATGAAGGTTGGCAAGGGCCAATCCCAGCCAGAAATAGCTGCGGATTCCGCCTTGATTCTTTACATGGTTCTGGGTTTACCATTTTAATACCGGGTTTTGATTGTGGCTCAAGTGATGAATTCCAGAAAACAAAGGGTGTGTGCCCCTAAGAACAGCAAGCATGCTTGAGTTTGTCCCAGTTGTTCAATGGCACCGTTTGACATCCAGGGTTCCAATGCACCGACCCATATGAGCAACTAATACTATTACAAGGGGGCAACCCCCCCCAAAGGAACAAACAACAAACGAAAGACATAATTACAAGTACCGGACAAAGTCAGGGCCAACAAGTTTCCCATATCCTCTTGGGGAAACAAATAAATCTGGCCTGCTAGCCGAAACTCAATGCGAATCACGCGAGGACAAGTAACATCCTTGGTTCTTACTACGCTTCCCAGTTGTCTCGGCTTTGAAGGTGGTACCCTGAAACCAACACGAGGGGTGGTTTGAAATTGCGGTTCAAATCACACCAGACCACCAAGCCAATTTATCAGTTGCAAGGTTTAAGGTGAAAGCAGATGTCCAAGTCGCAACGGTTTGGTAGTGCTTGTTCTTTCGTTTTTTCCTGGCCAACCCACTCAAGTGAGACCCATTCGGCGCGCTGAGGCTCTACGGATCAGTGCCCGAGCCGGATGAATTGGACGAGCGCCGCTGGGCGAGACCGCGCTCTGTTGGTTTCGTTTTTTTGCTCTTTGAGGCATCTCAGATACCCGCAACCCCCAGTTGGTGGTTTGGGTTGGTGTGGATTTGCGTTTGCACCCCTAGTTCTCGCAGAGGGTAAAGGGCGGGAGCTCAAGCATGAGTAAGCACTTCCAACCACGGGTCGGGGTGTCGTTTTTGGGTTTACAAGGCTGTCTAAGGTTTCCAACCACAAATCACCAAACCTCATTTCAGCCACAATTAACATTCGGGTAGGTGAAGATTAGTAAGGGACAGTTCCAGCCACAAACAGGTGCGGCCGCCCTTTAGATTCTTTAACCGGTTTGGGTAGGCCACTTTGATGCCAGGCTTTGTTTGAGGTTGTATCTGCAAAGAATCTGTAGGCGGATTCTTGCATGGAAAAGGGTGTTCCCTTTTTGTTTATGGGGATTGTTTTTGTTTCTTATGGGAGGCAAAGGACCTGCCTTTCTTTTGGTGCTTAGGCCTACCCCAAATCAACTTCTGGCAGGTAGCATGGACAAGCTATGGCGAACTCACTGGGTGTAGGATGAGGTCACCCCATGCGGGCTTTCTTGGGAATCCGACTTGTCCAGCTTAGAAAGGCAGATTATTTGATTGGAGAGGGAGGGAAACACCACCAACACTTGAAGACTTGGCAGTTCCCAGCCCCACCCAAAGAATTACTTTAAGACCTTTTCTGCGAGGCATTTATGTGACACATGTTGCGAAAAATGTCAGCTTCCAGCAAGGGGTCACCGAACCACTGAGAAAGATTCAACCCCCACCTCCCCAGATTCCAAGCGCCGTCCGCAGCTGAGGCTTGAAGTATCCACAACTCCACAGGCGGATCGATCGATCGATCGGCCCGTTTTTTGTTTTTTTTTCAAGTTTTCCTTGCTGTTGTTGAGATCAACTGCCTAAAGGGTGCCCGTTCCTTTCCCATGCCCACTGGAGGCCATGGCCAGCTAGACTTAAACAACTGCTTTGCTTCTGTCTGTGTGGGTTGCCTTGATTTCCCTTTCAACTGGCAACCAGCTAACTTTTGGCAGGGGGGTCTAAGTCTGATCAAGAAGCAATTTTGACTGTGCCTCATATGGTTCTCCCCAGACGCCCTGTCAAAGAGGGGCATGCACTGTCGAGAAAGCAGAAACGGCTTAAGTGTTCTGAGAAATGAACACGAAGAAACAAAAAGCAGGGAAAGAACAAGACAAAGAAGACAAACAGTAACTAAGAAGGAAGACAGCATGAAGAAAGAAGAAAGAGACAATCAATTAGAAAGAAGAACGAGATAGCACTTGGAAAGATGAAATAAGAAGAAACACATTATGTTAAGAACAAACAAAGGCATGAATAAGACATCCTAAAACAAGTAAAAAACAAAAACATTACACACGTGAATAATATCGTCGACATGTATAAAACATAATAAATATCACATATGCCAACATACACAATATAACAATACGGAATAATGATATATCAGATTAAACATATTTGAAAACTATAAAGGGGACACAGACTAAATAAGACAAAATAACAAGTAAAGACACCCTAAGAAGGAACAAACACACATTAAGAACGGGACAGGAAGACTCATGAGACATTAAACGAGAATAGTTAAAGGAGCTACAATGCGAGACATAATGACAAGGGCAAAGACTTTGGACAGCAGCTAACCAACAAAGCAAACATGGATCATCGCAAGCAACATGACAACAGGAGGGCATGTGATCAGAATACGCGGAGGAAACTCACAGAGAAGACTGGAATAAATATGCTTCCCGCACACCAACATATCAACATGGCGCTTTCGTTTTTTCCTCCAAACCAAGCACAACCACACATCAGCATCTATCAACCCATGTCAATTCATATCAACCCATATCAACCCATAGCAACCCGTATCAACCCATGTCAGCGGCTGACATGTGTTGATATGGGTTGCTATGGGTTGATATGGGTTGATATGAATTGACATGGGTGTCAGCCCATATCAACCCATATCAACCCATACCAGCCGATACGAACCTTTGATTTCCAGGTCAGCCGTTGCCAGGTTCATGTACGAGGCGCAGATGATCTTCGCCTCGATCTCCGTGATTTGCAGCACCTACACCATGGCAGGACGGCCCAGCGGCGAGATTGTTTGTTCATTCGGGTTCTATCTTTTCCCGTTCAGGTCGAATGGGAGCTGCGGAATTACGGCTTCTTAGTTCTTTACATGATTCTGGGTAGACCATTTGATACCGGGTCTTGATTATGACTCCTTTCCTGTGGGTGGTGTTAAACATCATTCATTGCCGTGCTTTGCTAACCTTATTGACTTTAGGCTTGTTCGGGTTTCCATCATTTTCCCTTGCGACAGCGAAACGGTTCGTTTGCAGATCTAAGTCCGGTCAAGCAACTAGGCCAATTTGAAGTGAGTTTCCTTTAACCTAGACACGAACCCCACCGTTCTTTTTGACCGTCTGACGCTTTGTGTGACAGTCATTCGACCAATGTTGGGGGAACACTTTAGCTCACCATCGTGAAGCTCCCTTAGGGGATTTCCGTATTGCAGGTCTGCCAATGATAGGTGTGCGTCTTTTTTGGGACCCCCAACGAATTGTGGTTTTCCTTTTAGTTTCCCTTCAAACCCAGAGAAAAGGGGTCCCCTCAAAAAGATACACCCCTCTTGTAGAGTGCGCGAAGAGGTCATATGAGGCTCAGCTTCTGTGAGGATGTTCCTTATTGGAACACTGGTGAGTGGTGATCGGGTCGAATGGGAGCAACTGGTAAGCCCAACACGAACCATTGTAAATCCGAAGCATAATTCCTGGCTTCACTTGTTCGAAGTCCGCGCTTTGCCTTTTGACAATCTGGGTTGAGAAAATACACGGCCCCCGACAAAAGGGTTTTTACACTCATGGAGGGGGCTCAAAATAGCGTCGCTGGTGTGAAGGCGGTTGCCACTACCAGGGATGCAGGCTGCTGCCAGAGAAGGAGTCGAAGCACAATTTCTGGTTCCAAGCCTAGCCTCGACCAGGGTCACAAAGTCTAGGGGTATGTGGGGGGTTTCTGAAGATTCTGGTCATCTTTGTGAATGCAATCAAGCTGCTGGCTTTCAACTTGGAGGCCTTCAACTAGAAGAGCCCCCCCGATCTTTTACCTTGGCTGAAAAGAGGGTTTAGGACCAATTTTCGGGGGATACCAAGCCACCAAGCGAACCTCCTGCAAAAGGCAAATAAAGCAGCCGTGGGAATGACCCTTGATGGTATCACGGAAAGGGGGGGATCTTCCACCTGCCCCGGTCTCTTTAGCGAGTCGTTCGCTCAGGTCATGTTCCTGCTGTGCAAGATCTACTCGGTGATGGCTTTGGGTATGTGGAAGGACCAACGCTGGGGTCATTATTTTGACGGTTCTGGGGGTTAAAATGGGGTTGTCTCCCTTTATCCCACCACTTAGGGGGCGACTTTGATCATGGTGAACTAATGAGGCCAGCAATGACCAGCGACGCGCCGAAGCGCGCGTTTTTTTTCTGCAAAGCGCTAAGAACTTGAGCACGTCAGCATGGACGCCAGACCAGAGGATGCACCTCTAATGACTCCAGACAGACACCATGTATATGTCTATATATATATACACATATGTGGGGCCTCCTCCAAAACCATTTTATATTTAGGGGAGACGAAACATGAACCGAATCAGACAGTATGATTTTCTCGAATAATCCCAGATGTGGGCCAAAATACAACTGGATCTTATTTATCAGTTCACTGATTCGGGGGGGGGGGGGGGGGACGAACCAACGAAGGTTGGAGATTCCTTTTCGAAGTCTAGAAATAATGACTCGTAGTTTTCCGCTGTAAATTTGGCTGTAAAGCACCCCACACCACCCTAAGATTTATCCCCTTGCATTGATCTGATCGGACCTGTGAGCAACCCACAGAAGTCTCAGTCAGTTTTGCGGGGTGTCCTATCGGGTTGGCACGTTGGGTTTGTGGTCTGTTGGTTAGGGAGAGTCGTCAGCTGCTGGAACCGGCATTTCTGCAACGGCCAGTTCCTGGACACAGTACCATTGGGACAGGGGCTACTATTCCATGCCAGTTGACACAATGAACATTGACTGTGGATTCTGTTGTATGGAGCAAAACAGAGCGGGAGGAGGGGGGGGCGTATGGTATCATGGTATCATGCTACTCACTTCCTGAGTTCATGAACTTTAAGCTTTTTGGGAAGACCATTTTAGTGGTAAATACAAAGTTTGGACTTTTTTTAGGCCATCCACTCAGCCAGTGAGGCTACCTTTAGCTTTTGTTTTGTGTGTGTTTTTTGAGGCTGCCCCTTGCAAGCTTGGTTTCAAGGGAAGCCAGGATTTTGACGCGTGCCAATTTTTCTGTCTCACTTCCAGGATTCGACCCTCAGCGCTCCGGGTGCTTTCCTGCTGGTTTCCAGGTGTCCACCAAGGGCGAAAGAAGAGTGTGTCTTTCTGTTGACCATGTTTGGGGTGGCTTTAAAGGGACATCTTTCTATGGGTTGATTCCCCATTCTTTTCAACCATCGTTCTTTCCAAAAACCGGATCCGTGTTCAACCTGGGTTTCCGGAGGTTTTCTAGACAGATTCGGATCTCTGGAAAGAATGGAATCGGGAGGTACCCTTAGAATTTCCCCCTGTTTTCCCCTGTTGGTTTTAAAGGGAACCTATCACTACGTGACAGCATTTGTTTTCCTTTTGGGTCGAGAAACCAAGTGGAATGGTGGTGGGGAACTTAAAGGGTGGTGACCCCCAACATGGTTATCCTTTAAAGCACCAACCTGAAATCCCCCAAAATGGTGGTTTTCCGTTTGGTCGTCCAATAAAACCAACCGATTTTTTTTTGGGCCAGGATGTGTCCTACGATCTCTTCCAGCAGGCCACGGGCAGGCGGGCCGAGGTTTTGGGCACGTCTCGGAGCTCGGAGTCGGGGAGGGGGACCTCCCCGGCAGAATGGCGGGGGTTGATTCCTCTGAAACCAGGTCTCACTTGCCTGAAGGTTCCAAGAAACCAAAACCCTAGGGGTTGGTTCCTTTTCCATTCTTTTCAGCCATCGTTCTTTGCAAGAAGACCAGCTGTTTCCTCATGGTTTTTTGGTGGTTTTCCAGAAAGAAGGATCCCTGGAACGAATGGGGAAGCTGCCGGCGGTTTTCCTGGTTTCCTCTGAACTGCTGACCCCAAAAAGAGGTTACCCTCCAAAAGCACACACTCCCAAGTTAGGGGATTTGAATTACACTTGGGCATTTTTTTGGGGCCTCATCTTTTGAGGTTGGGTCAGCCTCTCCAATCGGCGGTTTGGCCTAACTTTCTGGTTTCCAGTTGAGGCTCCAGAAAGGGGTTTCAAGGGGCCAAAGCCGACCGCTACTCAGTTGCAATCGCTACTCAGTTGTCCAAAGCCGACCTTGTGACCAAAGCCGACCTTCCATGTTTCGGCATGGGCCCCCAAGAGGTGATCGCCTTTTGTCTCTGGGTCCTGTGGGCAACGGAGACCAGGATTGGTTGAATAGCTGATTCCTGGCTTGCCTGGTGGTGAAATTTCATCTACCAGGGAACCCCATCGATTTCCCCTAAAAATCGACGCCTACGATGGTCGCACGGCGAAGAATTCCGGGTTCCAAGAGCCCCGGAAAGGGCCGCGAAGTGGCGTCTATCCCTTTGTGATCCTTTGGGCGCGCCTCTTTTGGCTCGGGTGGTGCATGTTTCCCAGGTCCCCCAATGCCCTTCTCTCCCCTTTTTGGGGCGAGATTCGGACGCTACAGAAAAAAGGGTAGGGGCTTTCAAGCTGTGATTCCATCTAAGCTCTCTACTGGAGGACCTGGTTTCCGCTTGTGCCCAAGGTGGGGACAAGAGTCCCCAATTGGTAGGCCCAAACAAGGGTAAATGCAAGGAAAGACACCGAGCTTCACTTTCCCTTCAGCGAACAGTGTTAAAACTGTTTCGAGTTGGGTGGCGGCCAAGTTGTTATTAGAGTTTCCTTCAAATGGGGTGGTGTTTCTCTTTTTTCTGAGCGAAGTGTTGCCTTTTCGGGTTGGTTTAAAGCCGAAATCCCTCCAATTTGAAAGGGGGGTCCGAATCCCGGCTTTGTTGCGCGAGGGGGCCCTTAAGCCAGGAGTTCTGGTTAGGGACATGGGTGGGGATGCGGGGCGGGGTTACCAACAAGGCCCCCCCCCTCCATTTTTGGTTGGTTGGTTGGTTGGTTGGTTCGTGGCCAGCGCGTGTTAGCGAGGCCAGGCCCGCGCTTCCCCCCCGGCCGAAGCTTGGGGTTCAAGCCGGCCGGAAACTAGATGCAGCCAAGACACAGGCCACACCATGGGCGAGCGGGTCAACCCAAGGGTGGCGCAAGTGTGGAAAACAGCAAAGCAAGTAATGCCCACGCTGGGGCCGCAGAGGGCCACGCAAGGGCCAAGACAGGAAGTGCAGGAAGGCCACGAGAAGGCCACAGAAGGCCATGACAGGGCCGAGACAGGAAGCAAGGTAAGCAAGGTAAGGCCACGCAGGGCCAAACGTGCCATGCGGGGCCGCAGAAGGTTGCGCAGGGCCCAAGACAGAGAGAGCAAAGGCCACGCGAAGGCGACAGAGGGTCGGAGCAAAAAGAGGAAGCAGAGAAAGGCAAAGTATGGCCACACGGGGGCCGAAGAAGGCCATGCAGGGGCCAAGACAAAAGTCCCGCAAGGGTCCAGCAGCCAAAGACGGAAGCAAAGTAAGCAAGACCCGCAGGGGGCCACGGCCACGCAAGGGCCAAGACAGGAAGCAAAGAGAGCAAGTAAGGCCACGCAGGGGCCACAGAAAGCCACGGAGGGGCCAAGACAGGGTTCAAAGTAGGCGAAGCAAGGCCATGCGGGGGCCGCAAAGCTCACGCAAGGGCCAAGACAGGAAGCAAAGTGAGCAAAGTAAGGCCACGTGGCGGCCACGGAGGTGAGCAAAGTAAGGCCAAGCGGCGGCCACGGAAGGCCACGCAGGGGCCAAGACAGGAAGCAACGTGAGCAAAGTAAGGCCACGCGGCGGCCACGGAAGGCCACGCAGGGGCCATGACAGGAAGCAACGTGAGCAAAGTAAGGACACGGCCACAGAGGGCCACGCAGGGGCCAAGACAGCAAGCAAAAAAGTGAGCAAAGTAAGTCCACGCGGCGGCAAAGTCAGGCCACGCGGCGGCCACGGAAGCCCACACAGGCCACGGAAGCCACGGAAGCCACGGAAGCCACGGATTTTTGAAGGCTTCCCTCTCTAGACTGGGTGAGTTGTTCCTAGTCGTGGAAGTGGGGAATGACCACTTCTGTGATACAACAGAAAGGGCCTAACCCCAAAGACGAAGTTGTTCATAGAAAGGGGGATTCGCGAAGATATCCCAGAAGTGGTTGCAAAAAAAAACAACAACGAGTGATCAACCACTGCTCCTCTCTTCCAAAGGTGTCCTTTTTGGTGGTTTTGGTAGAAACATCGATGGCGATTCCTGGCTTACCTGGTGGTTTCATCTACCAGGGAAACCCATCGATTTCTCCCCGAAAAAGTCGACGCCCTGGCTCTCTTCGCCTTCGCGCCTTCGCGCCGCGCAGGTTCCGTCTCCGGGCCTTTTGGAGTCTGATCATCGCCATGCACAGCTTCCTGGTGTCCTTCGCCATGAACCTCTTCACGCGGGGGTCTCGGTTTGCTTCGGTTTGGGCTTTGGTTTTTCGGTTGGTGTCGCGGGTTTGGGGCTTTTGGAGAAATAAAAAGGGACGAGATCTCCGAGGGACTCGGCTCAGTGGGGTTTAGGGGTTTTGACTCCCCGAATTCCTGGACTATATATATATAATATGTATATATATTTATGTATATAATATGTATGTATATATATATACATATATATATATATATATGTACAGTGGCAAAACAACTTGGGACCAACTTTTCCAGAGGTTGATCTCTTTTCCATTCGTTCGAACCATCGATCTTTCTTCAAGCAGCAAATTATTGTCCCATCGCCAGTTTTGTGAAACGAACGGACGGATGGGGGAAGTCATGCGGGAGCTGACCCTAAAAGCAAAGGGAAGCGGGAAAAAGATACCTTCCAGGATTCCTACGGTTTCACTACTTTGTTTACCGTGCCATGGAACGGTTGGTATGTTGGTTTCTGAAGTAGAAGCTGGTGGCCGAGTTGTTTGGTTGTTGGTCGCGAAAGCGAGGTTTCTTGGTTTCAAGGGAGACAATGATGTGAAAAGGGCGCCATGGTCATGCAGAATGGCCCCCCAAATCTTGGTCTAAAGCAGGATGGGACCCGTTCCGTTGCCAAGGGGACAATGACAACATGGCCGGCACATTTTGTAGTTACATCGCAGCTAGTCCCCATAAACGTGGCAATAGGCATCGCCATTTGGGCCAATTGATTTGGTGTGTTTCCGTTGGCGGGGTGATACATTTCTGTGCAAACTAGTTCCTGATCTCTCCTGGGGTTGAACACCTTTCTTGATCAAGCGTTTTGGGAAGACCATTTTGGAGGTCAACGGAAAATTTGGGGACTTTTTTGGCCGATCCACCCGATCGCAAGCGAGTTGAATCTGAAGCCGGAAACGAAGACTGGGATTTGGGTTAAGTTGATGCTCTTGGCATGACTTTCATTGAGGAACCGTTCCTCAATAATGGTGGGTGGACGTACCAAAAACATCATTTATTCAGGAACCGTTCCTCAATAATGGTGGGTGGACGTACCAAAAACATCATTTGTTGAGACACCGTTCCTCAATCATAGTGGGTGGACGTACCAAAAACATCATTCATTTCATACGTCTTTTGCGAAAGAAGAGCTCAGACCCTTTGTGCAAACGAGTTCGAGCTTTTCGGTTCGGGGGCCAATCAGCTGAGTTGTTTCCTGAGGGATCCGTGTCCCGTGAATCGAGTCGTATGGCGACGTCCATCGCCCTCTCGCACTGCCCCTAGCCAGGTGCCCTTCTCTCCCCTTTTTGGGGGGAGATTCGGTTCCCTACTGAAATAGACAAAAATGAACAAATTCAGGTGCCCTTATTCCAACCTCTCTAGGGGAGCCATTGCAGCGTGAGTAAAGTTCCCCATGGCTCCCTTTGCTACTGGTGGTTGCGAAATCCAGAAATCGCACCACCTAATTAAGAAACCCCGGTTTCTGATGATTCGCCTGTGAATACCAACAAACAGCGGTTTCCACCATGGTTTCAGATGGCAGTGGCTCAAAAAACCGGAATTCCAAAATGGGTTGCCTTGGTAAGTAGAAACATGGACCAAAACCCGCGGTTTGCCCCTCCGATCGTTTAATTTTGAGCAGCCAAATGGCTATGACGCATTTTAAAGTTCTTGGGTCCCAGGCGCATCAAAGGGAATCGCGGCCTCTTCCTCTTCATGATCACCATGCTGGGGCTGATTCCAGTGGTTTGTGCCACTCGGCACAGCACACGCCGGGGCCGGGAAGAAGCCGAGTGGCACTGGCCACAAACACCAACTGGTGGTTCAACACACTGCCAGTTGATTGGGGGGGGAGGGGGGGGTCTTCCTCTTAATAAGGCCTCACGAGGGATCGTTGCTCGGAACTTGTGTGGCCTTGTCCTTGAGACCCTGGACTAATCGGAGGGTCGAGGTTAGGCATGGACGACTTTTGGCAGTGGCCAAAAACCAACATTTTAACTCTGGGACTTGGGAACGCTAAACCTGGCGGTTGCAGCCATACCCTTCGACCTTAGACGTGCAGATTCTTAGAGTCTTGTCGGATGTATGTTGGATCAACACCGAACAAAAAGGCCAGGTTGAGCACTGCTTTCGGGGCCCAGCTAGCAGCTAGATGCCTGTGGTCCAAAACCAATGGCAGGCCTGTTTTTTTGGCTGTTCGTTTACATGTTGGTGTGTTCTTTCTTGGCTGCGACACGTAGTCGGGCGGAGTCAGCCCCGTTTCAAGCTAGAGTCTCCACAGGTCAGACGTGAAGGCAACTGCGAATGGGTGTGGCTCGTTTTTTGGAGCTATCCTTTTCTTGGGTAGGTTAAAAAGAAACCAAGAGGAAGACCTGTTTTTCTGTTGTTTCTTTTTTGTTTCTTTTTGGTTGGGGCCATCGCCTTATTCTGACACATGCTCAAATCAATCAACCACAACAAAAAATACCAGGTCTTTAGTGGCAGACGTTTGTCATCGGCCGTTCTGTTCCTGTTGCTTCCCCACTGGAAACGAACAAAGCAACGAGGTTCGCATTTCCCCAAACGGCCGTTGGACAGGAAACTGAACAAAAGGATCTTCCGTGAGTGAGATGCTTGGCGCTTCGGCGCAGAGTTTCCAATTGGTTATGCTGCGGTCTCGCAGGATTTATCCGCCGAAAACAACGTTCAAGATGAATTGAGGGAGTTGTGTTCTTCACACTTTGGACAGATTCAGGCAAGCTCCACGATTAGTGATCTTCCCGTTCCAGGAAGGGATGCTCTAGGCCTTCTTTGGAGCTACGAGCTTGCTTTGGGGTAGCTCGATTCAGGGTGGGCAACTAATGATTGCGCCATTCACCCAGTTCTTATTCGTGGATTCTCCCACTGAATGGATAAATTATCACCAAGCTGGGTGCTAAATAGCGCACATGTTTGTTAATTTTCCCAAAGGCAACCAAATGGGGATGGATAAGTCCATTTTGCCGGACCCCTATTTAGCACCCGGCTGTAGGACTGGACCGTCATCTACCGAGTGGCCGAGCAGTACGTATATGCATGAGCGCCCCCCGGGCGCAAACGTTTTTTTTCTTCTTTTTTCCCGCTGGTCGGAGGGGTGTTGTGGCATTGGTGTTTAAGCCCAGGAGGAGGCCACACCTCTTCGATAGATTTGCTTACGGCACATACTTAATATATTTTCGCAAGAGGACTCCACAAAGAAATAAGTTGTCTTTGTGCATAGCCCTATTCAGCACCCAGCCAACAATAAAGTAGCGATTTAGTGGTTGGAGCAGTACAGCCTCTCTTGGAGGAACGCTCGTCAACCAAGGCGCAATTGTTTGCACGGTGTTTATTTTCTGTTCTCGGCCCATCTTGTGTTCCACTGGGGCTGTGACAACCCCTTTCTATGCCTTATGTCAATTGCTCGCTGAAGGGAGCATTCCCACTGTAGGACTGGACCATCATCATCAAAATCGCCGACCAGTTTGTATACGGATGAGCGCACCCTGGCGAAAAAGCGGGGGTAGCCGGCTGACGGCGAACTCGCCATCGTTCACGGCTTTTGTTTTTGTCAGCAGAGCAGGGCGGGTCGCTCCGAGCGATTCCCAAAATGAGGACCAACCCATCCTCGGGCAGAGAATTGGCGAATGTTTCCCTTGGGTTCCGCTTTGCCAGGTTTCCAGTCTTCTTTCTTTCCAGGCCTTTGGAATACGGTGAATGGGCGAAATCTATTTCGCACCACTTTGAAGCCCTGGTTGAAACCACAACATTTGTTGATTTTGTTCGTTGGGGAATCGAATCAGAAACCGTTGGGCTTCTGCTTTCGGTGGTGCGAGAATCGGATTTCGCCTTCCCATCCACAGTAGTCTCATTGGATGTTTCGATCTTCCTAGCCCTGAACGAACCCTGGGAATCTGTTCTGACCTTCTTTCCTCATGGCCCAGGGTGAATAAGAATGGAACCCCCAATCGCGCGACCTAGACAAGTTCTACTCACTCCCTGAGTTCATGGACTAAAGAGTCTCTTTTTGGGTTGGAGTATTTTAGTGGTAAGCAGAAGTGTTCGGTCTACTCGATCGGACGTGAGTCTAAGTGGGCTCCGGAGCTCTGGCGATTTTCGAGCGCCCGCTGAAGCTCAGGTGAAAAGCTGCCTTGCACGGTGTGCGAGATTTCTCCTTGGCGGCGTGGCTAAATGCCGTCGATATATTTCTGAATGCGAGCCGGGGCGCCAAAATTGTGAAGGCACAACAAGCGAAAGAGAAACGAACGCTACAATGAGAAGCACCCAGTTGGCAATTTTGAAGGGTGGAAAGTTCCACTACTTGGTTTAATAGGGATTATTGTACGGAACCCTTATGTTTATTAGCATGTAATTTAACCCGAAGGATGGGTTTTGGTTTCTGCTCAAATGGATCTTTAAGAGGGAATGCTAAGGGATCTGGTTTTCTTCAACAGTTTTCCTTAGAGGGTATCCGCATCACTTTCAGGATTGCTCTAAACCTTGCACTGACCAACCCATCTTTGTGTAAAGCTTTGTTCTTGCGTTTCTTTATTATCTTCCATTTGCTTAAAATACGTTCATTTCATTGTCCCTTGTTGGTCTCTATGGGAATCTATCACTACTGGACATACGTTATTTTTCCCCCTCCAGTGGGCGAGAAAGCAAATGGAAGCTATGGAACCCAAGAAAAAAAATGTGCGTTTTGGGGACTTAAAGCGCGACCTCGCAAGCGGCTTCGGTTTGCATGCGAAGAAGCAACTGGAAGCTATCATTGTTGTTATTCGGCTTTGCCACTTTGAGAGTCCTGTGTCTTATTTGTCTTATTGGCCTGCCACCCCGGCCTGTACTGGTTTCATGTTTGTGCATCGGCCGGCGCAGCGGCGAAGCGAAGGGCGTGGCTTAGCCCTGCTGGCAGCTCCCAGGAAGGAGGACCGGGGGCTCATGGGGGGTTCATGCCAGGCTTCAAACACGGGGGTTTCATGCCTTGGTGGCTCGCCATGCGGTTCCTTAGCCTTTTTGGCCTTTTAGTGTTTCGTGGTAGTTTCCATTTAAGCCACGAGAAGTGGAGCTTTCCGCGGGGGATCGGTTTCAGCCGCCCAGATGGAGCAAAGTCGGAGAGTCGAGCCGTCCAGGCTCTCTTTCTATCCTTTGAAACGCGGGGAGCTGCCAGAAAGTATCAGCCCTCCAGAAAACTCGGGATGCGGTTTGCCTGGTCGCGGATGGCACAAGGTGAACTTCTCCGATCTGACGTTGCAGGAATAAGCCATTCAGTCGGCAGTGTCCCAAGGCTGCGATCTCCTCCGAAATACTTGTATGGGCATGGGTCAAAATTCAACCACTAGGGGACCGCTGGTTTAGTGTTTGTGTCCACTTACCAGGGTTCCATTTTAGGCAAACATTTTTGACCCACAGCCATAGAGGAGTCTTGGGCAGACAAAGCAAGACAAAGGAATAGTAGAACAGAGTCAGAACATGTGGGACATATGATTTCTTTGCATTCAAATATGTTGGCCAAGAAGATGCAGATCACTGCCAGTAAAAATCAGGAAGGACCCTTGCCTGGGTCCAATCTCCTTTATTATTTCTTTCATCAATCTCATTTTGTTTTTGAGATATTTCACTTGTACATCCAGAAGTTATGACGCTATCAGCTGCTTAAGAAGCGACCAGACAGCCGCGTCTGCTTTGGCTGGGAAGGCCAAAGGGGGCATCGCTTCGCACCTCGCCCGGCTGTCGGTTTCTGCTGGACCCAGCGCGGCGGCCGAACACGGCCGCCCTTTCCGGAGCCCCGAGAGCGAAGCGGGGCGTGTGTCGAATCCCGAGCCCTTAAAGTCTGGGATGTTTGATGATTTCACGCTACATTTCTGAGGTTCCCTAAATATGAACCAGAATCAAACATTCGGTTTTTGGTCGGCAGCTTTTTTAGAATGGGTTCACGTGGGTTTTTTTTGCGTTGTCTGCACCGATATATGTACATGTGTCTACCAGTAGTTTATGGTCCAATTGGGAGGGACACCAGCGGGCTCGCTAATTTGTCCATGTCTTGTTTGGGAAACAACCAAACTTGACAGGGGCTCATGCGTGTACTTCACATATATGCTACCGCCCCTTGTTGTTCTTGATTTGACGCACATCATACTTTTGACATATGCTATTTTTGGACACCTCATGTCCAGATCCTTCGGGAAACATCTGAGCATATGAGCATCGGCGCTCCGGGGCTGGTTTGAGCTGCTTGAGTACAACGAGACGGCAACTTTGAGGCGAGAAAATGTGCCGCTGGCGCTGCGTGCCCCCCCCTGGGGCTTTACTTTGGCTTCCCTTTGATACAACGGGAAAGCTCAAAAAGGACGCGCCCCTCTCTCAGAGGAATACGGTTTTTTTCGGCATTTTCGGGGTCCCCATTTTTTTATTTTTTTATTTTTAACTTTAACTGGGCTGCTCAAACTGATGCTAAGAGTGAATATCTTTTAGTTGGCGCCATTTTCGGGGGTCCCCTTAACTGGGCTGCCCTCGTGACGCCTGTCTTGTTGACCTTAACGCCCATAGGCGTCCTTTTGGACAATAGTTGGATTTCCCTGGTAATGGTCCTAGGTCCTCCAGATTTGAGAGGTTAGAATAAGTTGGTACCAACTTTTCTCAGGACGTCTGTTTTGGTAGGGGAACCCTCCCCCCAAAAAGTTGGCAAAAGGGCACTACTGGGGGACCTAGCAGAGGAAAACCGTTGGCGCCATGTTGGGCGTCTGTTGGCAACATGGCGAATTTCCCCCGTCAAAGTCGAGCCATACCGATCATGTAGGACACAGAGCCCAAGGCTTTGCGAGAGTTGGCATCTATGGTATGGCCGGAGGCCGATCGCCTTCTTAGGCGACCTCCCGTGGCTGAAGTTTGTTCGTTTTTGTCCACATGTGGAGGGACTCGGGGTGTGGCTGCGCCCCCTTCCAAAAATCCGGAGGTCTGATCTAGAGGCGAGAGGCTGCCAGACATGCGCCTGGATTGAGCCTTTGAGCTTGGTGTTGACGGGCGTCTTCATGAACTTTAGTGAAGTCCACAAAGATGTGGCTGGCTTTTTGTTGATGATTTGTCTGCATTTCTTTCAGTTTTTGCTGACGTCGTTGAATGTTGCAATTCTGGGGTTTGGGTTTTTGCTGAAGTCGCTGAACGTTTCTGCCCTTAGTATTTCAGTTTTGTTGAAGTCGTTGAACCTGACACCGCTATTGTTGGGGTTTGGGGGTGCAATGGCTTCGGCAATGACGTTCCGAGTGCAACGCCTTGGCCCGAAATTTCGAATGCGGGGAACAGGGCAGGGGATGATGTGACGGGACGATCAAACGAATGTTAACCCCGGATGAAGCGGAACCCTTGCCTTGGCGATTAATCCCCAGGGTTTTCCTGGCTTTTAAACCTGGCGATCACAAGGCGATTAACACAAAAGAGATTACCCCCGGATTAAGCAAATACAACCGGATTATCACGAATGCCTTTGAGATATCGCACAGTGTCTGTTCGATGCAGTGATTTATTGGGGGGGGGGGGGGGACGAAGGAGAAGGCCCCAAAGACAAACAAGTCAGTGCGTCTGTAAAACCCCGGTTGATTGGGGGGCCCCCTTTTGGTGGGGATTCAGACCACTTTTGTGGAGGGAACACCCCCGCCTAATAATGGAACGGATCTATTAATCCTGGGTCAACATTAGGGAGCCTCGAATCGAAGAGACCTCTAGGAGTACTTCTTGTACGCAAGTCGAAGGCATTCGCGGGCGGTGAGGACTGTTGTGGCACGCGTTGTGAGAATACTCTGTCCAAGCCTTGAGCCCAAGCAGTGGATGATCGCAAATGAGTGGAATTCTGAACCCGAAAATAAGAAGCAACACACACACCAACTTAATTAGAACTAGCACTTGTTTTGACTGAGCCCACGCTTTCGGGGCTAGCAGCTTTCAGTCGCTGTGCTGTTTTTTTTTGTCCGCAAAGCGGATATGTGTCAGAAAAGAAATTCGAACCCCCAAAATGGCTTCGGTGTTCCTTTTGGATTCCCTTTGTTCACCAAGCTGACAAGAGTAACAACGGAGCCTCAACATGTTCTTGCCAGGCCAATGATGCAGTCTCCCACATGTGGCAGCTTCTACCCGCTGCTCTCAGGAATGTGAGCCTCCTTTTGGTTGGTGGAAGCCAAAAGGAAACTTCCCATTTCAGGGCACCGATTCCTATTTTGAGGCAAACCCAAGTCCCTTTGAACAAACCCCAACTCCCCAAGTATCCCGAGAGTGCCCCTTTTGGGCACCGACCCCCCCAGTCCTCGTACGACGGCGTGCGACGTATGGTCGCGCCTTCTGGAGCGCTCCATGTGCCGCGATGACTCGGTCGCTGGTCGGCAGTAGGGGTTGAAGGGAAGGGAGCAGCGCGATCCCTGAGGGACATTTGGTTACTTGGTGGTTTCCAGGCATGCGGTTCCTTAGCTTTTAGTTGCTTGTTGTTTTTAGATCATGGAAGCTGACAAGAGGGCTTTGGAAGACGAAAGTTTTCCTTTTGGGTCCCGAACCCTCTTCTCCGGGAGAAGCATGCCGCGCTTGTTCGCCAAACACCACAGGGTTCCCACCATTGTCAAACCAACTACTGAAGTTCAAGCACGTTCACTTGGTTTTTTCTGACAATTTACAATTGTAGGGACACCAACCATTTTAGGGCTATGTTGAGAAACGGCCATTTATGTTTCGCTTCGAAAGAGAAACGGTTGATTATAGTAAGGAGAACAACCTTTGGTATGTTTTTCCCCAACAGCTGAAAGCTTTGGGGGTCTCAGCCCAGATAGGCTCCGGGGTGGTCCAGGGCGGCCATGAGGTAAGTTTCCACCAGCGTTCCACCAGGATTTCACCAGGGCTCCACCAGGGTTCCACCAGGGTTCCACCAGGGTTCCACCAGGGTTCCACCAGGGTTCCACCAGGGTTCCACCAGGGTTCCACCAGGGTTCCACCAGAGTTCCACCAGGGTTCCACCAGGGTTCCACCAGGGTTCCACCAGGGTTCCACCAGGGTTCCACCAGGGGTGCGAGCATCAAAAAGAGCACCGTATGCTGTTGGGGATATCACCTGAGTTTATTTTCAATGGTCATTAGAAAACGAGAGTCACTCACCGAATTCCCCTGTCAAAGGGGCATAGAATGAATGGCGGTGATCGGAGTCATTCAAAAGGCCTTGTCTCCAAACGCTTTTGCGCCTTTTTGGGGGTTCTTCTCAGGTCAGTTTCAAGGGACGCCAAAAGGACTACCAGCTGTTTTGCCCCCCCCCCCCCCCAGTTGTTGAAATTCGAAATGATGGGACCCCCCCCCCCCCAGTTTTTGACACATGCCCAAATGATGGGACCCCTCCTCAAACCACGGGTTTGGTGTCCCAAACGAACTCTTTCACCTCGCGTCTCAAAGCAGAGATCAGCGACTCGACGTGTGGGAAATGAGAGTCTTGAGCATTTCGTCTCATTTCACGGGGCTAGGGTCCGTCCCTCTCCGAATCTTATGGTATCCCATTTTTGGTTGGGATTGTTGGTGAATTCACCACCCATTTAGATAGCCGATTTTTGTGGAGATATTTAGAACCTATTTTTGTGGAGATTGAGATGTAGGTGAATTCACCACTGCTACTTTGCCGTCTTCCGATTGATCGCCAAAATTGCGATCGCTTTTTTCAGCTCACGGTTGCGATCGCTTTTTGGGGTTTGTTGTGCACGGGAAAAAAAAGCAGCAACGGGCGATCCAGGTTGTTGTTGTTTTTTCTTCTTCTTTTTTCTTCTCTCACCTTTGCAGTAGTACCGTGGATTGTGGCGAAATCCGCTTCTCGCGCCACGAAATGAAGCAACGGTTGAAACCATCACGTTCGGTTGGTATTTACATTGCGGAATCGAATCAGAAACCAGGGTTTCTTTGGGGGTGCAGGATTTCGTCCATCCACAGTATTTCACTTCTTGCACAATTAGCAGATACGATTGCGACGATATTCTACAGGAACATAGTGCCCAAATTGTAAAATTGTTGGCATTATGGGGGGTCACATGGTTCCAGAAAGGTTCTGCCTATTTTATGGGTTTTTGAGCTCACCGATCCGGGTAAGACGAGCGATTTCTAGGTCCTTTGCTTGGGATTTCAGGTTTTGGAAGACATGCAACACTTGCAGAAGGTTCACGTCGATTTTCCGATCTTTTGTGCAAGTGAGTTGCTTTTGCACGTTCCGCAAATGGCTCCCCAACTTTCAAGCTAAGCCCCTCATGTTCTGACATGTTACCCTCTTGCTGAGCCCAGATACCCAGGGGTGCCCCGTTGTTCCTTGTTTTTGTTGGAGGGTTTCCATTTAAAACAACTGGCAAAAACAGGGAGTGCCGTTTTTGCCCCGTGGCCACTGCTGGGGGCGGGATGGGGGCGGAAGTGGGTTTTTCGAATTCGGATAGCTTTGTCTTTTGCTTTGGATTCCTGAGGTGGCTGGTGCTAGGCCGGGCGGGACGGAGGGAGGTTGGGGTGTGGGCTTTGCTTTCAAAGAGGGCAGGGGGGGGGCTCCCAAGCAGTCGACTTTCCCTAAGGTGCCGGTTTTTCCCTTTCTGCCAACGTCGGCCAAGAGAACCAACCCAACATATTACCTGCGTTCCGCTCCCTCCTCCAAATCAAACCAATCAGCCAGGTCGGGCCTGAAAAGAGCTCTATAAAACGGGTCTGACAAGGGGAAGGCTCTGGCAAAGCTGCGGCATTCCAGACCAGACCCAACAGAAATCCTCCTGTACCCTCAATTTCCCGTATTTGGGGTTTACAGTAGAACTGCAGGGAGCCAGTTCAGCTTCCCCACTGAGAAAAGCCGCCGTGACCGCATTTGAGCTTCTTTTTGGGGTGCATTTGTTGACCACGGCTCATATGGGTTCAAGCGTAGAGGGGGGGGTTGGTTCAGTCTCGAGCAAACTGTGGGCAACACATTTCAAAGCATCCCATTGAAGCAAACCTATTCAGGAAATTTCAAGAGCCACAGATGATCCTTGAATACGGCCTCACGGTAGATTCCCTAAATGTGTTGCGCGTTTTGAAGGGACGTGTGGCAACGGGACCCACATATCATTTCAACCCTCTGCCCTGAGCCCGGTTCGGTATTTGACCCACGGGTCCCTTTGTTTCCACTGACCAGGCAGGAAGGATAACTTTTTTCTGGGGTCCTAACTTCAGCCTAGTTCCAAAGTATCCAGCCCCTTTCAATTCCGTCGCCAGGGCTGGTCCCAGCATGGCAGGGGGCCTCGAATGGATGGCCTTTCCTTGCTGGTGCTCAGTAGGGAATGACCCAGCGTGTCGGGAAGGAACCGAAAGGGGGTTCCCCTCAAAGGAAACCACAGGGACGGTTTATAGGGCAACAGCTGTCAGATTGCTCCCGGCACATCCTAGCTCCACCACGGGACAATTCTGGCTTCGAGGTGGAGAGAGTCAGACAATCTGCGTCACCATGGTCGATTCCCGAAAAAGATATGGCCGTTAGTTTCTTACTGGCGACCCCCTCAGCTCAACAGTTGGTGGACATACATCCCGAACGACCAAAATTGAACTTGTACCCATGGTTCTCTCCTGTTCTGCGGAAAAATTGCCACTTTTGGCTTCACGTCCAAAAGATCCAAAAGGGGGAGGGCTAGGTCCCCCAGTAGTGCCCTTTTGCCCTTTTAGGGTTCCCCTACTAAAATAGACTACAGAAAAAACAATAGGGTGCCCTTACTCTAACCTCTCTACTGGAGGACCTAGAGGGGGTCCTTCTGACTTTTGAGGCCCCATGGGCCACTGCGAGTCGGCCATGGGGCGAGAATTCCGCAGGTCGTTGGCTGCTGTTGGGGATTTTTGGGCGCAGGGTTCCACTTTTTGACTACAAGGACTTCAACCAACCCAGGAATCGAATCTCCCTTAGAAGGAAATTAAGCACTGGCTTCAAGTCTACCTTGGGGTAGTCAAAAAGTGGCACTTGAAACGGGACGCTTTTCTGGACTGCCCGTGGAGCTTTTGACTGAAACCGCGGTGAAACCCTGCCAGACTTCGCTCACCTTCAACGGGGCTTCCTTCATTTTCCCTTTCCGCTGGGTTGATCATTTTCCCACTTTCCTCCCACACAAAAAGTGGGACCCACTTTTTGCGTGTGGGACCCACTTTTTGCGCTCCTGTCCACGTTTCAGAGGGTCTAAGGTCAGGAAATCGAAATGTGAGGTGCGAGGTGCTGCACCTGCAGAGCTCCCCGCCCCGGGATCTGGAGGAGACGCGATTCGGGATAGCCGATGTTGGTACGACTTGGATTTTGACCCATGGCCATTTGGGGGGAACACGAAGGGAAAGCTCGCCCTCCGGTTCCTTAGCTCTTGAGCTTTTCAGGGTTTCGCGGGGGTTTCCGAAGTAAGCCCAGCCAAATGGTTATTTTTTTTGCCAGGGGATCTGGACAGCCCAGAGGGGTGTTTTTTTTTTTTCTTCTTTTTTTTCTTTTTTTTTTTTTTTAATTTTTGTTCAAAGAAAGGTCATCTAGCTGGTGGGTGGTTGGAAGGGAGCCAGAAACCCGCCGGATGCGGGCGCCGTTTGGGGCGCCGTTTGGAGCTAGTTCCGGTCGGGGCGCAACTGTTTTTCAGGAGCGCCTGGGGGCCGATTCCGGGAGACCCAACAGGATTGTTTAAACTGGCGGCAATTTGAACACCCCAGTAACCTTCCATTTGCTTATAAGTTAACTTATAAGAGTATTTGTTGGTTTCCCCTGTTGAAAAGTTGGAATCGATTTCACCACTGCATTTGTTTCCTCATCATTCCGGTCGGAAAGCCGAATGGAAGTAACAAGGCGTGAATTCATCAGGGCTTCACCAAAACTCGAAACCAGCTTCCTTTAGTTTGGAGATGCTTTGTAGTTAGGGTTGAGAATGGTGTAATGCTGCTCCCAACATGACCCTGATACGACTGCAACTAGGGTTGACATGGATTCCGCGAGTTTAGTGTTGGATTAGTACTGGCTGATTCTTATTCATTTATAGGATTTATAGGGTTCATCTATTAATAGTATAGGGGGATCGGATTAATCTAGCGCAACTGCAAAAAGGGATACCCCCCACAACAGATAAACCCACTTTCGAGCGACACTCTCAAAAAACATCAGAAGCGGACTTCCATTTTTCTCGTTTGTAGCTGCAGATGGACATGGGTTCGCTCTCGACTACAACACCCCCCTTACCAACATCCAAACCCCAAAAAGGGTATTCCCATTTCGTGACAAAAGAAGCATCAGACACGGAGTGCCATTTCGTCCTTTGAACACGGACCTCCTTTTTGGTAGGCGTTGAAGGTATGTCGTGCTACACCAGCCATTTGTGGGATCCCTTGCTACACTCCCTTCTGCAAGTCATATCACTTTAAGCGCGAATTCCCTTTGAACCACCATGCAGAGCTTGCGTTTGTACCAAAACGGGCCCCTTCAAAAGAGGGTGGAAGGGCGGGTGGACTGCTGCAGGGGTGGATGGTGCAAACGGTCGGGCGGAAGGGGTATTTTCCCCAAATCAGGGGCCGCTATTGTCAAACCCCGCAGCTATGAATCCCCCCCTGGAAGAAGGGAATGCCCACTAAACAGGGGGGAACCCCCCCGAATAACAAGTGGGCGTGAATGAATCACTTGGTGGCTCCAGCCATCCGGTGCCTTAGCCTTTTGGCTTTTTAGTTAGCTTAGTGGTAGATTCCGAGTTCAACCCACGAAAAGTTGGTCAAACTCTTCGCGGGGGATCTGAAAACCTGGCATCCCAGATCTGTGTCTTTATTGAAACACATTTGAAGTTTGGGAATTATCTAGCTGGTGGTGGTGGTGGTTGGAAGGGAGCCAGAAACCGCTTGACCGGATCACAAGAAGGGTGAATTTCAACCCCCCGAGATATGAATCCCCCCCCTGGAAGAAGGGAATTCCGACTAAGAAAGGACCCCCCCCCCCAATAAAATGACACGTGGGGTGGATTTTCATTTGCTTGGACTTTCTTCTTCCATTCTTCCGGTTGAAAAACTCCAAATAAAAAGTAGCAAGGTGGGCGTGAATGAATTCATTCGGGGCGTGGCCCACTCGAAGATTCCGCCAGGCGGCCGTGGCCAACTGGAACCTGGCGCTGGAGGACGCGGGGGCGCCGCCCTTCGCCGGCGAGCTGCGCCACACGGCGCCGAATATGGCGGGGGCCGGCGGCCTCCCCCCGCCGGACTTTTGGCCCCGGAAATGCGGTGGATGGACGCGAAATCCGCTTCTCGCACCACGAAATGAAACCATAGGAAACCTTAACGTTTGTTGGTATTTACGTCGGGGAATCGAATCATCATTCCAGGGCTTCTTAGGTGGTGCAGGATTTCGTCCATCCACAGTATGGCGGTGGTTTGGTCAAGACCGGTTTTGGGTGGATCCCGTTTTTGGGTGGGATTGGTGAAGTCTCACCACCCATTTTAGCCGATTTTGGTTGGATTGGTTGATGTTCGGGATTTTGAGCCATGGCCAGATGTGGGTGTGCAAACAAAGATGTGGGTGTGGCTCAAAATGAAACGATCGGAGGGGCAAACCGCAGGTTTTGGTCCATGTTTCCACTTACCAGGGCAGCCCATTTTGGAATTCCGGCTTTTTGAGCCACAGCCATGTGGAGCACCCCGGCATTGAACTCTGAATCACCACAGACTTCCTGAGGTCAATGGAGTTCGCCTTCCCCAAAGCCTGGGGGATTTGGGCCATGGCGGGCTGTACGCCTGCGGGAGTTTGGTGGGCATGTGTCACTGGAAGTGTTAGGGATCTAAGAACAGGTCTGCAAAAAAGCTTGGTTTCCCCTCTCATCCAAAGAAGCCACGGCTCATGTTTGACTTCAGTTGCGTTTCTTTTCATATCCCAGAAGGGTTTAGTTGACGGGCTTCTATTGGGTTGTCTCCCTCGAGACCTGCCACTTCTCCGCTGTCTCCCCCAGAAATCGCACCTCTCACCTGCTTTCGCCTCGGCTTCCGTCGAAACGTGGGTTGATCCTTCCTAGGTCCCCCCAGTAGTGCCCTTCCTCACCCCTTTTTTGGGGGAGGGTTCCCCTACTAAAATAGACTACAGAAAAAGCAGTTGGTACCCTTATTCTAACCTCTCTACTGGAGGACCTAGTTTCTTCTGTCACACATCTAACCGAAGCAACTGCCAAACCTTCAGCAACGAGAGGTCAGCATTCCTCCGAGCTTTTTTACAGATGACCAAACCAAATTGGGCAAGACATGTTCGGGTTTCTTGTCGCGTCTCTCAGGGCCGAAGTTCTACTCTTGTGCGTTGTCTTTGGAGCAACCTTGTGGGTGTTTCCTGAGATAGGACTTTGGGGGGGGGGTCCTTGTTTGCAGCCACCCATTCTTAACTAGCAAAGCGGGTGTTTCCAACAACAGGACTCTGACTCCAGCAAATATGAACATGCGTCTAGCGGTCTCTGGCGATGTGACTCCAAGATAAATGGATCCCGCGAAAAAGCAATATGGAAAAGAACACATGGACACAACAATTCGGGGACACCACCCAATTCCAGAAAGAACAACACAACAGAACCAGACACAACAGAGCATCACAAAAAAAAAGAAGATATCAACAACAACATCAACCAAAAAAGAAACGACCAAAAAGATCACAACAAAAAGACCGCACCAGCAACGACGACAGAAGACCAGAAAAGGCCGCGCTCCACCCGCCGCGCTCCACCCGCATCGCGCTCACCGCTCTCCGCTCGAGCCGAGGCTTCCGGCCCGAGGACCCCGGCGGGTGCCGGGCGAGGCCGCTGGAGGGAGCCTTGGCCGGGGCCACAGAACGGCCGGGCCGCAGGGGGCGAGCGGCGAGCGAAAGGAGGACAAGTTGGGATGTTTGAACCCTGTCACAGGCATTTTTTTTTTTTTTAACACCCAACACATGTGTTTTCTTCTTCTTTTTGATAATGACAACCCAAGCCCAGCCCAACCTAGTGTGACATTTCATGTTCCCGATTAAAGGAAACGCAAGGGGATCATTTTCCCGATTGCAGGAAACCAAAGGGGATGGTTTACATTTCTTTTCGGAGTGATTGAAAGGGGAACCGAACCTTGGTGCTCAGTAAGGAATGACCGAGACCGGGGGTTGGGAATGAACGGTGTTGAATGAAAACCCAAACCCAACCCAATGGGTTATATATATATATATATAATTATTCTTAGGTCAGTTTGTAGAAGGTTTTTGGCTCAAGAAAATAGCGCGTGCTGTACCTGTGCATAGGTGTTTCTTGCCTGTCAATAGGTTGGAAGATGGGTTCCACTGGTTTCAGTTTTCCAAGCATTTATCAGTGCCATCTATTTGTCCAAAAGGACACCTATGACACCAACGAAAAGAGCGACCGATATGCCCAGACACACATGAACCACCACAAAAGAAGTGCCCTTTTTTCTCATAGGTAATGAATGGGTGTCTGGGATGAGCTACGGTCAATATTTGCTGTTATCCACCGAATTTCATGGGGAACACTGACCACAATGCCACTAGGAAATGGGTTGACTCACCAGAATCCGAGGTCAATTGGCGGCACAACGATATACGGCTCATACAATTGACTAAGACATAACTGGTGTCCTGCAACCCCCCCCCCCCCCCAATTTCAGTTTGGTCTTCACCAATTAGCTCCCCTTTTTGCTTTTTTGATCTTTTTTTTGGGATTCCCTTTGTTTTCCACTAACCAGGCAAAAAAAGATCTCATTCTTTTGCCGGGGTCCTCTTTTTCCAGCCAAGTGGTGAGCTCCACTAACCTAGCTTCGGCCCAGGCTTGCAGGCTTCGATCAATCCCGAAAAGGCGAAAATTCGAAGGTCCAAGTTCGGTAGGCAAAACGGAGCGCTCAAAATCGCATGGGTTTGTTGGCCACAATTGCGAGCTCTGGGGGTTTATTGCTGCGACCAGGTCAGTCCTTGACTGAGGGGCTCGTTCCCTTGTTTCGGGTTTTGCAACAGTTGTAGAGTTTGCAGAGGATCATGACTCAAAATCCACTGCGTTGCTTGTTGGCACGTGCGCAGAACCATCTCCGACCATTCTGCGTTCACAGGGGCTGCCACTTTGAAACCTGCCCTTCGGATGTTGTTTTTTTTTTTTTTTTAGGTATTAAAGTTTTCGAATGGGTAATGGCAACAGGACTAGTCAACTCCTCGTTTTGATTCTGAATGCGCTTTTGGGGTCCCATCCACTCGTTTGGAAGTGAGCTATTTATCCGCAAGGTTTCAAAATAGGGGCAAAATAATTGCTAATGGTTTACCCCCTATAAATCAAGACCATATTTGGCTGTGACTCAAGAAGTGGTACCAATTTTCGGGCCCCTTGGATGGAGACAAAAAGACCAACATTTGCGGTACCCCCCAGCTCTTTCAATTTTGAGCCACAATCCCAACCATAAGTAGCTGCGGAATTCCGCCTTCTTAATTCTTTACATGGTTCTGGGTAGACCATTTTAATACTGTGGATGGACCAAATCCTGCACCACCCAAGAAACAATGGGGAGCCATCTGTTGGTATTTACGTTGGGGAATCGACTCATTCAGGTTTCTGAACGGCGGTGCGAGTCCTGGATTTCGCAACCAATGGATTTCCGGGTTCTGGGCCTGGACCATTTTCATACAAAGGGTTTTGAGCAAGTGGCTCATTTGGTGTTGAAGTCGCCCAACTGCCAACCCCTTCCGAAGGTCGTCCAAATGCACGGCAAAGGCGGCTTGTTTGTGTTTGCGCCTCTCGAGCGAGCGAGCCCCTGGAGCCAGGCCCAAGGGGAGGGGGAGCGGTCGGAGCGATTCCATTGGGCAGCTTTGGATTGCTCGGGTCTCCATGGGTCCATGGTTGGCGACTACCTTTTTTTTCTCAAAAAAGAGAGAGAAAAAAAACACAGAATGTTTGACTCATGTCAGTTTTTGTTCTTTCTTTTTCTTTTCCTTTTTACATTATCTGTTTTTCTCCGAAAATTCACGGAACGTTTGGCTTTTTTTCAGAATCCGAAAGTCACAGTTTTAGTGCACCCCCAGAGTTGGGTGAGACGAAGACTTGGGTTTGCCTTTGAAGGGAAGCAACCCCAGCAAGACTGCCGAGCCTCACACACCGACGCACCTGTCAAAGCCTTGCGCGTCGCGCTTCGGGACTTTGAACTTGAGAGTCACAACTTGTTCACCAAATATGGACCAGACATATGGTCCAAACATGTGGACCAAGATGGAGCAAACAGATGGACCAGGGCCAACATGAGTTTTTCGGTTGTTGCAGGATCTTTTTCTTAGACCACTCCCCAGGATTCCCGGGAGCCAAAAAAACGTCCCTTCCGTTCATATTTCATTTATCATTCCCTCTCTACATACTATAATATATGTGTATATATATTATATTATATATACACTATATGTATATACATATATATATATATAGAGGTGCATTTTCCACGTCATTGTTTTTGTCCGGTCAGCCCTCCCCACGTATGAGACCACATTTTCCTTCCCGGCCGGCGAAAAAACACCCGGCCGGGCTCGTGGCCGACCGGCCGGGCCGCCATGGGTGTGGCGACAGAGGAGCTGCTGAGGCGCTTGGAGCGCTTGGAGCGATTGGTGGAGGACGGGGGCCCAAACTCCTGAGACTTCCCTCGGCTGAGACTTCCATCACCTTTGAGTTTTCCAAGCGCCCTGGTGCTTGGGGAACCTATTGACTTTGGTTACCATGGTTATCAAGGCGTATATATACAAGCCTTACTATAGAGCCCACGAAGCCAAGCGGAACCATCTCCTTTGTCCACGAAACCTGAAGCGTATGAGAGTTCAGCTGTCCGAACCGAATGGACCTTTGGATTTTCCCTTTTCAGAGTACGCTCAGCCATTTGGCTGTGGCTCAGAAACATGAAGCCCAAAATGACACCTTGGCAAATGGAACCAAAAGACCAAAACCTGCGGCTTGCCCTAGCTCTTTCATTTTGAGCCACACCCATTGTCAGCTTTCCCTTGAACCATGTTATCCCCGGCAGTGTGACCAAAATCAACTCAGATGGCTAACCCACTTAGTAGGCTATATGGTTGGAACTTGGCAGGGGTTAGTTTGCTTACAAGGCTTGCCTACTTCTCGAGTGGGTTTACGCTTTTGGGTGTGCCTTTTCGCGTTCGTCAATGCCTCTTAGATAGCCTGGGAGATAGCGACATGGTCAACAACCCTGGTTGCAACTCTCTTACCATGGTTGTATGTCCCCTACAACCAGGGCTACTGACCATTTAGCAAAGTCCCAGACAACCTAAGAAGCGAGCGGGAAAGCCATCATTTAGGCCGTTGCCGCTGTCCCGGAAGGGTGTCCATTAATTCCAGGCAAAGAAATTCACCGGGCTTCTGCATAGGAGTTCCTATATGTCAGGACGCGCCGCGCATGAAAACCGTGGTGGGGGGGGTACTAATACCCTTTTCTGGGTCTGCTTCAGTGGGAAAGCGGCGGGCATCTTCCGATTTGTGAGGATTTGGGGCCCCGGAAATTTCCTCCGAGAAGTTGGACACCGTCCGCAGGCAAATTCTTCGCTTCGGCAGGACCACGGGAAGCGCCTAGATGAGCTGGCGCCTTCCAAAGGCGGAATTTGGTTTCGTGGGGGGGGGGGCGAACTGGGGGTGGGGGCTATGCCTTATCAACCCAGTAAGGACTTGTTAAGGGCTTATCCTAGGCTCATTCAGGGATAGCCCCCCCCCCCCCATAGTTTTTCTCGGAGGTTCAGGTATTTCCTGGATTGCTGAAGCCCCGCAAAAGCAAACTCCCTTTGAAACGCCGAAATGCAGTAGACCCTCTAATTGGTGGTTTGGATATGGATTTGAACCTCTGGCCTAGTGACGAAAAGGGGAAGCCTCCCGGTTCACCCCCAACCAACCAGCAACCACCAATTCGAAGTTGAGCTTTCGTTAGGACCAAATTTACCGCAAAGCACCCGAGTCACAATCCACACCCAGGCAATTGGAGGGTAAGGGACAATCCCAGCCATAAATGGGTGCAGGCGCCTTTTTAATTCTTGACATGGTTCTGGGAGAGCATCTGAATGCCGGGTCTTGATTGTGACTCATTTGTTGTCTTATTTAAAGTATGTCATCTGATTGACAGTTCCTACATTGTGCTGTGTTGGTTGATTCTCCACGTTTTGATTGTGACTCACCTGAAGATCAACTGCCCATGAGTTGACGAGGCCGCCGCCCCGGCGCCGGCGCCAGCGCCGGCGCGCGCCGTGACGGGCCGACCGTCCTGACGGCGCCCCGCGGGCGGCGTCGCCGGCGCGCAGCCCGGGCGCCGCGGCGCTGCCGCGGGTGGCGGTGCCGCCGAACCAGGCGCGAGGCTTCGGGGCGCCTCGGCGAGGACTGAGGGCCGACGTCGGAATGGAGTGGGGGTATTGAACCAGATGTTTCAAAGACACCCCCTGATAGGTTCCATATTAGTGGAGCGGTTCCATGTTGATGTCACCAAAACTCCAATTTAGCTGTTTGTGTGCAAGTATTGATACTGTGGGTGGACGAAATCCTGCACCACCGTTCAGAAACCCTGAATGATAATTCCCTCGCAAATGCCCACAAACCATGTTTCCCATGGCTTCAAACTGGCGCAGATTTCCTCCATCCACATAAAACAGCCCATGTTTCTTGAGGTAAGTTTTTAGGAACCATTCTATGAATGTACCTCGTGATTACTTTGTCAGCACTATATATGTATATAATATACATATATTTTGTGCTGACAAAGTAATCATGAGGTATAGTTTGGTTTGATAGTACACATGAGGCTATTTGGAATAGTGCCCACCCATTCCGGTTATTTGGGTTCGTTTGTTGCGTTCAGACATGGTTTTTATGCCCGTGGCATCGATCCGATCCGAGGTCTACGTGTGCGGAGGCCACGCCTCCGGCACCACGCTGGGGATGGCGAACCGCCTGGATGTGGCCACTCCGCCGGGATTTCTCCGATCTGCTTGGCTGTGGGTGTCAAAACCGTTTTGGTTGATCCCATTTTGGGGTGGGTGAATTCACCACCCATTTTAGATAGCCCATTTTAGTGGTTGGATTGAATCGTTGAATGTTCACTGGGGCAGAACTGATTTGGATGTTGAAAAGCCCATGGCGACTTGGGTGCCCTTTTTGGGGAAGTCAGCAGATCTGAACTCTCGGCCGTGCCCAGACCTCCCACGACCCCCGCGCTGCGCGCGCTACGCGCGCTACGATCGAGGCCTCGGGCAGCTGGGAGGTGATGCCTCCCATGCCCACGCCGCGGCACGGCTGCGCGGCGGCGGCCGTGGTGGGGGTGATCTACGTGCTTGGGGGCTCCAACGCCGCTCGGGGCTGGGGGCTGGGGGGCTGGGGGGCTGGGGGGCTGGGGGGCTGGGGGGCTGGGGGGCTGGGGGGCTGGGGGGCTGGGGGGCTGGGGGGCTGGGGGGTGGGGGGTGGGGGCTGGGGGGCTGGGGGGCTGGGGGGCTGGGGGGCTGGGGGGCTGGGGGGCTGGGGGGCTGGGGGGCTGGGGGGCTGGGGGGCTGGGGGGCTGGGGGGCTGGGGGGCTGGGGGGCTGGGGACGGCGTTTTCAGCAGCAGCGGGCACCAAAAGCACCGAAACCGATATGTGTGTGTGCTTCTTTTTTTCCTCCCAAGAAGGCGGGCCAGTTTGTGTGTCTTTTCTTTTTCTCCAAAAAGGGGGGGGCAGACTTTTTGAGTAGGCTCAATCAGCGGAATCCGGTTCAAGAGAAGGCTTTTTCGGGCTTTTGACTTGGTTGAGTGTGTTTTTCGGTCTCCGAATTTCAGCCGCTGAGAGTTAAAAACAACTTTTAGCAGGGGATCCGAGCGCAGGCCAGTTTAGTAGGTGCCCGTTTTTGCGGTGGTCGCATGGCCGATATGCAGATGACCATATAAACACCAGGAGTTCTTCGGGAGGTAGCTTTTCCTCTGCAAAGCTGCGGCTTTCGTTTTTTTTTTTCCCCAGATAGCTGAAAGCTATAGGGGTTCTAACTTCTAATAAAGAGGGGGAAGTGATTTGCGAGATTGATGGGCTGGTGCTAAGGGGCGTGCAGTTTGGGGTGCTGGTTTTTGCGCTGATGGCAGTGTGGGCGCATCTTTTCAAGATTGACGGTAGGGTGCTAGGGGGCATGCAGTTTGGGGGTGCTGGTGCAGGTGCTGTTTTGGGGGTGACGGTGCACGCGTGTTTTTGCATCTTGACGGTAGGGTGCACGGGGGCATGCAGTTTGGGGTGCTGGTGCTGGTGGTGTTTTGGGATGCTGTTTGGGGAGGTGTTTGAGGTGCTGGTGACGGTGCGGGCGAAATTTGTGATATTGCCCGGGTGCTATCGGTCATGCAGGTGACGGTGCAGGCACATTTTTGCATCTTGACGGTAGGGTGCAAGGGGGCATGCAGCTTGGGGTGCTGGTGCAGGTGGCCTTTTGGGATGCTGTTTGGGGTGCGGCTGGGTGTTTGGGGGGGTGCTGTTTGGGGTGCTCTTAGGGTGACGGTGCAGGCGCATTTTTGCGAGATTGACGGCAGGGTGCAGGGGGCATGCAGTTTGGGGTGCTGCTGCAGGTGCTGTTTTGGGATGCTGTTTGGGGTGCTGTTGGAGGTGCTAGTGATGGCGCGGGTGCTCGATTGACGGCCGGGTGCTGTTTGGGACGCTCTTCGGGGGGTGCTGTTGGAGGTGCTGGTGTGGAATCATTGCTATCTGGGGTCTATGCTGGTGTAATTTTTTTTCCGCTTCTTCTTTTTGTCAGTCGCCGTCTTTTTTTTTCTGGACAACACATCCAGGGGTCTTCACCGTTGCCGTTTGATTCTCTTTCTGGTTTCCCCGCCTGGAGCCTCGGAGCCTCGGAGCCTCGGAGCCTCGAGGACAGCGCCCTGCCGCTGGACGCCGCGGAGCGCTTCGACCCGGCGCTCGGGGGCTGGGAGCGGATCTGCAAGCTGCCCACGGCCAGGCGGCCGCAGCCGGGAGTTGCAACCTGAGGTTCGGAAGTTCCTGGAAGGCCATTTATCCCTTCAGGGACCCGCGGTTCCAGGTTCCATGTTACTTGGTGGAGGGTACATCCATGGTTGGTGTTGGGAAACATTTTGACCGTTTTTGATCTTATGGTGTGGTGGTTGAAATCCAAATCCACTGAACTGCAAAAAAGACATAAATTGTTGCTCCCCTTGCAACGTCAACCAAGGTTGCACACGGTGGGTGAAAATGGGCTTTTGAGTGAGTCGGAGCGTGTTCAAATGGCTGTGGGTGAAAATGCAAGAGCTAGGGTTGCGCAGGTTTTGGTCCATGTTTCCACTTACCAGGGCAACCCATTTTGGTACCGGCTTTTTGAGCCATACCCACATGGTGGGTGAAAATGGGCTCCCGAGTGATTCGGAGCATAATTAATGGCTGGTGAAAAAAAGGGTAGTGACACCCTGGTAAATGGAAACAATGACTAAAACCTGTGGTCCAATTCCTGGTGGTTTAATTTTGACCCATACATGGCGGTTGCGCATCAGCGTGGGCAGGGGAGGGGGTCTTGTTAATTGCCTGCTTCCTTGGCTGGCTTGGCTGGCTTGGCTGGCTGGGCAAATGGCCATGGGTTGCATAACCTATGCTGAGCCATGGGGCGGATGAACACCCATGTACCTATTTTGATGTTCACCAGGGGTTTCCTGGGTTTTGAAGCTTGGGTAGGGGAGAAAAATCTTATTACTTGCTGACTAGCTGGCTAACTAAGCAGGGAGGTCCTCTTGCTTGCTTGCTTGCTTGCTTGCGTGTCTCGCAAAGCTTGGTGGTTCCCAGCCATTTGGTTCCTTGGTTTAGTGGGGAGGGTTCCAAACTTCACCCACTAGAAGTTGCTGCTTTTAGCGGGGGATCTGAAAACGGGGGCCGCCCCGAATACATCCAGCCCGCGCCTTGGCGTCTTGTCCCGAAAAGCGTGGCATGGATTTCTTGGCTCGAGGGCGAGCGCTTCCCCCGAGCGCCTGAAAAGCACTAGGGTGCAATGGCGTTCTGCACATACGAGGCCACCTTCATCTCGGTCAAGGAGCCGAAGCCAGACAAAATCCCGCGCTCCAAGAGTGCAGGGGCCAATGTGCCGCGACCGCCTTGCCCTGTCACATCCTATGTGGAGAGCTTGGAGAAGCGAGCCTCGGCCTTGACTTTTCTAAACCCTCGGGGCTCAGCGGGCAGCTCGTGGTCCGCGGGCAGCTTGGGGCACCCCGAGCTTTGCTTCAAGCCCTGCCTGCACCTGGCCTACGGTGCGTGTCCTAGTGGCGCAGCATGCGGCTTCTGCCACTTGCCACACCCAAAACAGGCCAAGTACGGAAGAGACCGCGAGCTGCTCAGGCAGCTCAGCGAGGCGGACCTTTTGGGATTGATACTCCCTCACCTTCGTGCCAAGATCCTTGGCGCTTGATAGGCTTGGAGTCTTTTGGGGTAGGAGGCATGGGGCTTGTGCATGCCGAGCTTTTGGTCGGAGTTCGCTTTTCCAGATCAGTAAGGAAGATCAAAGGCACAGAGCATTTGCTGGACCTCATGCAGGCTCACCTGGCATCTCTCCCCGCCGCTCCTTCGCAGATTCGGGGGCTTGCAAACATCGGTAGACGCCTGGGGAGGCATGGGTCGAGCGTGGAAAACTTTTTCTTTCGAGATTTTTGCTTCGAGAGTTTTCCCTTGTTCTATGGGTTTCAGGCCACTTTCCGTGATACCAAGTGAATCCCCTGTGAAGTGACAAAGTGGTCTTGGGCATGGCCCTCGGTGTCCCATCGCAGGCTCGGCTTTCGCCAGCTCGTGCTCCTCGCCTCGCGCCAGCCTGTGCCTGCAGTGCAGGCGGCCTTGGCCGCGCTGAAGCCGGAAGTGGCCAGCGGCGTTTGACGAAGTCGGCCTGCACGCCCAAAAAAAAGGCGCCCAAAGCAACTTGTTTCTTATGAAATCTAACAAAAAGGGCTTTCATGCTCTCTCGGACAGATTTCATGTGTGCTGATTGAATACTGTGGAATGACGAAATCCTGCACCCAGCAAGCCCTGAAAGGATGATTCCCTTTCCAAGTCTAGGTCCCCCAGTAGTGGCCTTTTACCCTTTTCTGGGGGAGGGTTCGAAGCCTCCCTACTAAAATAGACCGGAAAAAAAAGTCGGGTACCCTTATTCTAACCTCTCAAATCTGGAGGACCTAGAAGTGGTGCAACATTTCATCGATCCACAGTACCTCAGCCGATAAGGGCCAATTTCTTCGGGGGTGTGAGGGGGTGATGCGCTGTCGCATGCCTCGAGGCCTCATTGCACGCGACACGCAAGTGTCTTAACCAACCGGGAAAACATATTTCTAAAAAAAAACAAACAGAAAAAGCGTTGTGATCGTGTTGGATCAATGAGATCAATGAGACTGATTCTTGCTGGTGCGAATAGGCAGGGAATGAGGGAAAGAACCCCAGAACCATCTTGTGGTTTCCCTTTCGGGAATCCCCTTGTTCATTCCGTCATTCCCTGCCTTATTCGCAGCAATTATCTCGGGCTCAAGTGGCGCTTTCTTGATGTGCTTGAGCTGCAATGTCTAAATTTCCTCGGCCTGAGCCCTCAGCCCTTTCATTTCATTTGCTGAGGCATTTGAAGCCGCTTCTCAAAAAACACGAAATCCTCCGGGCATCCTTTTGGAAGCGTCAACCACGGGGTCAATCCGTTTTTTTGAGAAGCCGATAGGCGCTGGAAGCGCTCGCTCGCTCCGGCCTGGCAGTCCAAGAGTTGACCGAGTCTGGTGGCAAAGCCCCCATGTGGAGCGGGGTGGCGGCTGCTAAACCCCCCCACCCCACCCAGGCAGAACCGTTCTTTTACTACCCCAAAGCCGACATTTTGCCCAGTGGTTGGTTTCCCCCAAAAGGGAAACTGGGTTTAAGTCGACCTGGGGGTAGTCAAAGAACAGAGCCCTGCCACAACCCAGGCAGAACCGGTTCTGAGCATTCTGCTGGGTAGGCTCCATGGTTCAGGGATTGCTCGTGCTAAAGTGCTCGAGACAAGCTGCCAAGGTAGCCAAATTCAACCTGGAGGAAAACTCCACACACCTCTCAGGGCTCCTTAAAAGATACATGAGCCACGGACAAAACACACGAAGACCACTTTATCAAGGCCGGGTACGTTTTTGCATAACACATGCCGAAACCATGCAAAACGATAAGGTCTCCCCCAAAAACGATAACCCTTGGCTAACACACGGCTCTATAATAACCCCTGCAGTTGCAACTTAGCTAGGGTGGGACCCTTGCGTGGCCACCGTAAAACGAGAAGGCGAGTCGCCACTTTCGAGCTGGAGCTGCCAAGGTGTGCTTCGTAAATACAACACTTGTACTGAGAAGTTGCGATTTTCGAGCTGGAGATGCGGAAGTGTACTTCGTGTACTAGACTTGTACTACAAAGTTGCGACTTTCGAGCTGGAGCTGCGGAAGTGTACTTTACGTGCTAGACTTGTACTACAAAGTTGCGATTTTCGAGCTGGAGCTGCGGAACTGTACTTCCCGTACTAGACTTGCACTACAAAGTTGCGATTTTCGAGCGGGAGATGCGGAAGTGTACTTTGCGTACTAGACTTGTACTACAAAGTTGCGATTTTCAAGCTGGAGCGCTGTGGAAGTGTACTTCCTGTACTAGACTTGTACTACAAAGTTGCGATTTTCGAGCTGGAGCTGCGGAAGTGTACTTCCGGTACTAGACTTGTGCTACAAAGTTTCGATTTTCGAGCTGGAGACCTGCGGAAGTGTTACTTCGCGTTTACTAGACTTGTTACTTACAAGGTTGCGAATTTTCGAGCTGGGCGCTGTGGAAGTGTACTCCCCGTACTAGACTTGTACTACAAAGTTTGCGATTTTCGAAGTGGAGCTGGGGAAGTGTATTGCTACTAGACTTGATACTACAAAGTTCGACTTTCGAGGGGAGATGCGGGCAGTGTGGGGGAAAGTGTACTTTGTACTAGACTTGTATTACAAGTAGCGATTTTCGAGCTGGAGCTGCGGAAGTTTACTTAGCTTACTAGACTACTACAAAGTAGCGAATTACGAGCTGGAGCTGCGTTAAGAGTACTTGTGTAATTGATTGTTCTACAAAGTTGCGATAATTTTCGAGTGGAGATGCGGAAGTGTACTCTTCGCGTACTAGACTTGTACTACAAGTGCGATTCTCGAGCTGGAGCTGATGGAAAACTCATGTAAATCGCGTACTAATTTACATACAAAGATACAATTTTCGAGCTGGAGCTGCGGAAGTGTACTTCGCTTACTAGACTTGTACTACAAAGTTGCGATTTTCGAGCTGGAGCTGCGGAAGTTTACTTCTCGTACTAGACTTGTACTACAAAGTTGCGATTTTCGAGCTGGAGATGCGTAAGTGTACTTCGCGTACTAGGCTTGTGCTAAAAAGTTGCGATTTTCGAGCTGGAGATGCGGTCGCGTACTGGACTTGTACTGAGAAGTTGCGATTTTCGAGCTGGTGCTGCGGAAGTGTACTTCGCGTACTAGACTTGTACTACAAAGTTGCATTTTCGAAGCTGGAGTGAAGTGTACTTCGAGTACTAGCTTGTACTAGCAAGGGTTGCGATTTTTGAGCTGGAGCTCTGTACTAGACTTGTTCTACAAAGTTGCGATTTTCGAGCTGGAGCTGCGGAAGTGTACTTCGCGTACTAGACTTGTACTACAAAGTTGCGATTTTCGAGCTGGAGCTGCGGAAGTGTACTTTGTGTACTAGACTTGTACTACAAAGTTGCGATTTTCGAGCTGGAGCGCGGAAGTGTACTTCGCGTACTAGACTTGTACTACAAAGTTGCGATTTTCGAGCTGGAGCGTGTGGAAGTGTACTTCCGTACTAGACTTGTACTACAAAGTTGCGATTTTCGAGCTGGAGCTGCGGAAGTGTACTTTACTAGACTTGTACTACAAAGTGCGACTTCCGAGCTGTAAGTGACTTTGTAATAGACTTGTACTTCAAAGCACTTGTACTACCAACGCTGTGGAAGTGTACTTCCTGTACTAGACTTGTACTACAAAGTTGCGATTCTCGAGCTGGAGCTGCGGAAGTTTACTTCGCGTACTAGACTTGTACTACAAAGTTGCGACTTTCGAGCTGGAGCTGCGGAAGTGAACTTCCTGTACTAGACTTGTACTACAAAGTTGCGATTTTCGAGCTGGAGCTGAGGAAGTGAACTTCCCGTACTAGACTTGTACTACAAAGTTGCGATTTTCGAGCTGGAGCTGCGGAAGTGTACTTTGCGTACTAGATTTGGACTACAAAGTTGCGATTTTCGAGCTGGAGCTGCGGAAGTGTACTTCGCGTACTAGACTTCTACTACAAAGTTTCGATTTTCGAGCTGGAGCTGCGGAAGTGTACTTTGCGTACTAGACTTGTGCTACAAAGTTGCGATTTTCGAGCTGGAGCGCTGTGGAAGTGTACTTCCTGTACTAGACTTGTACTACAAAGTTGCGATTTTCGAGCTGGAGCTGCGGAAGTGTACTTTGCTTACTAGACTTGTACTACAAAGTTGCGATTTTCGAGCTGGAGCTGCGGAAGTGTACTTCGCGTACTAGACTTGTACTACAAAGTTTCGATTTTCGAGCTGGAGCTGCGGAAGTGTACTTCGCGTACTAGACTTGTACTACAAAGTTGCGATTCTTGAGCTGGAGATGCGGAAGTGTACTTCTCGTACTAGACTTGTACTACAAAGTTGCGATTTTCGAGCTGGAGATGCGGAAGTGTACTTCGCGTACTAGAATTATGCTACAAAAGTTGCGATTTCGAGCCGGATCTGCCAAAGTTCGAAAACACTGTAAAACGATAAGGTCTCCCCCAAAAACGATAACGTTCAAAAAAGTACTAGGGCCAAGTAAAGTGTTTCGTCCGCTCCTCACATGTTGCAACTATTTGAAACATGGCTTTTTCCACCAAAATAAAGGGAAACCACCATTGACTCAGGTGTATCATGTAAGGATCCCTGCTTGGCTTTTTGCTCTTATCTTGCTTTTTTCCTCGGAATTCCCCGAGTGTTTGATGCACATTCGGCGGTACCAGAACGTATTCATGATAAATAGATCTGGTGCACATGCGATATCCGCCGTGATGTTGATCATGCGAGAGGTCAAAGGAGCGCGCGGCTCACGCCAGTCCGACCGTCCGAGGGCAACTTTTTGGTTCTGCC
>CAUJNA010001001.1:2326791-2369291 GCA_963377175.1 Effrenium voratum | reverse complement strand
AAAGAGCATCAACAAGAGGGGCAGCAGGATCTTTCCCCAAGGTGTTGAGTGGACGGTAGCACAGCTGGCGACAAAAGGGTAGGGGCACTTGGGGTAAAAGCAACCTATCCTTTCAGCTTTGCTGTCCACTTAATAGTCGATGGATCTTGCTTTCAGCCTTGTTTGTTGCCGTCCGCTCAACACCTTGGGGAGTAGGAGGCATTGAGGCAAAGGAACTTGAACTTCAGCCTTGGCTTACAACAGGTTTTGAACCTGGTTTCTGCGACCTTGGTTTTGGTTTGGGCCAACAGGTCCCAAGTATTGAATCTACTTCCTGCGATCTTGGAACAGGCCAACTAGGCCTTGGCTTACAATAGGTTTTGAACCTGCTTCCTGCGACCTTGGTTTTGGTTTGGGCCAACGGGTCCCAAGTATTGAATCTACTTCCTGCGATCTTGGAACAGGCCAACTAGGCCTTGGCTTACAATGGGTTTTGAACCTGCTTCCTGCGACCTTGGTTTTGGTTTGGGTCAACGAGTCCCAAGTATTGAATCTACTTCCTGCGATCTTGGAACAGGCCAACTAGGCCTTGGCTTACAATAGGTTTTGGAACCTACTTCCTGCGAACTTGGAACAGGCCAACGTGGCCTTGGCTTACAACAGGTTTTGAACCTGCTTCCTGCGACCTTGGTTTTGGTTTGGGCCAACTAGGCTCAGGTTTTGCACCTACTTCCTGCGAACTTGAACCTTATCCTGATGACAACTTTTGAACCTGGCTGGAGCTCGATCGTTGCAGTGTTGAGGTTTCATTGGAGACTCCTCAGCCTTTGCTCAAATCAAGCAATAGCTTCTTGCAACTCACTTCCGATTCTTTCGAAAATGGCGGCAACCCTTGTGGAGCGTGCGACAAATGCCATTGCTGCTTTGACGGCAAGGGGGGTTGAGGTAGACACCTACTCCATGGACATGGCGCAAGACCCAACTCTCGACTTCGTTGTTTATTTCGAAGACTGGGCATCTTCCACACAGGAGCGGGGATCTGATCCTTCATAATTCTTTACCAGCCCCAATTTTTGTGGCTGACTTCTCTCCACTTTAGTTTCCTTTCCTTGGCCACGGCCCATGAGGACAACGCCAAGAGCTTGTTGAAGAGCGTGGTGGGAGCCCCCACACAGGAGTGGGAGACCCTCACTTCTGTGTTTGCTCGGCCAAGCCTTGCTGGCACCGTTTTGGGGGATTCCATCATCAGCTACAGGAGAACAATTCAAGATTTGTTGGAGAAGGCTGGCTTGGAGCTGGACCCGCTTGTTGATGTTCTGATGTTTATGTTTCCGTCCTCCGATGCGCTGGAGTTCCTGGAAGCCAAATACTCCAGCATGGTGGACCCGAACCCTTTCAAATTGAGTGCTGGGCTTTGTGTCAATCGACAGGCACAACAGCGCTCAAACTGAAGCGCCAGATTCTCCAAGAAGAAGCAACAAGGCCTGACATGTATTGGCTGCACGCCGACCTGTGCGGCCCTCACCAAATGGGCCCTTATTTGGAGGCCATGCGTGAGTCAAAGGCGTGGGGCGGCAGTGCGGAGATTCAAGCGTGTACGGCATGAGCTCAAAAACCGGCCTCTACATGCACGAAATCATGTTTAGCCCGGACACTGGAGCAGACGTTGGCACAGTGATGCTTGCGTATGTGGGAGGCAGCCACTATGACAGCCTTCATCAGGCCTGTGCGTTCGATGTCAGCAATGTGTTGCTACCGTTGAACCTGAGTCTGAATTTTCCAACCTCACTGGCTGCGTTTTTTACCTGGTTGAAACATGTTCGAACCTTATACTCTAAATCTGCACTCAGGCGGAAAAGCCTTCGAACTCGGAGGACAATCAGCCCATTTCAGCCCCAGAGGCTGCGGAGAGAGCTGTCCATCTGATACCGGAAATGAAGCCAGAAGTTGTCTTCAAGCGCCCTGCCTCAAAAAAGGCTTGCAAAAAGCCCGCCTCCAAGCAGTCTGTCAACCCCCCATTGAAGCGCCCTGCCGCCAAGGATGAAGCGCAAGAATCAGGCGACAGTCTGATTCCAGTGCCACAGCCTGCGGCAAAGGAACAGCCCGCCCCCAAGCAGCCATTGAAGCGGCCTGCGGCTCACGGCGCAAGAGCCCAAGCCCAAAAAAGGGCGTCAATCCAACTTGACTGAAGAAGCGAGGCGCAAACATGAAGTGTGCTGCAACGAAGACAGCATTGCAGATGGGGAGAAGGAGACATATCGGCAATCGGTGCTGGAGTCCAGCGTCTTCGGCGGGAGGCACACCCGTGTGGACTCACAGAAGACGTTCGAGCTGCACTGGCGAACGTACCGTGCCTTTGTTGGCTACCTTCTTCGTCAAGGTGTGCTCCACCCTCCAGTCACCTCTGCCGACGCGTGCACAGAAGACAACTTCCGAACCTATTTCCGGCATCTGCAAACAGACAACTCTGCTTGTGGCCGAGCCTTCCACCCTGACACCGTCAATCTTGCGTCCAGATGTCTTAGCGTTTGGACGCGGATCATGGTAGGGGAGGGCACTGGCGACAAGGGTGGGGACAAAGAGAAAGCCGAGAAATTGGTGAATCTTATTCGCCGCTCCAGTCGCAGTGTCCGGGATGTGTTTTACGGGCAAGGCTCCTACCTTGACCCGGAGGCGGGTGTTTAAGACCCTTCAGCTTTTCTGTTTATCAACCTGACTCTTTGCAACTTCCAACCTCTGCCACATTTGAACCTCACTCCCCCCACACTTGAACCTCATCCTGTCAGGAAATCAACGCCGCAGACCCCCTGCAGCTTGAGGAGTTGCTGGAGAATCGGGCAACGTACCTCAAGAGTTGAGCGGGCAAAAGACCGCCTTGACGAAAAGAGCACGCTGAAAGAGAAATTCTACGTGGCTCGAATGCATGGGGTTGTATTGGCGGTGGATTTCATTTTGAGGTCTCTTGAGCGGCTGGGCACCGCGCAGAAGCTGGTGGTGGGGCGATCCGTCGCAATTCTGGCAAGCGGGGACGCCTGCTTCTATCCAGCGGGGTCCATGCCGTCGAAGAACATCCGGGCAACCAGGAGGGGAGGCAAGCAGCGGCAAGCGCGGCAAGCCTTTGTGCACCGAAAGCTGCTGGGGTCAGCTCTTGCCGTCCGGCTCCAGGACAGGACGTAAAAGGGTGAGGTTGGTTCCTTCTCAAAGAAAACCTTAGGAAAACCCCTTGCAGGAGTACACAGACACCTGGCTCCCAATCATCGTAGAGTACAAGGGTTGGGAAGAGCCAGAGCTCGTGCCTCCCCGACGAGCTGGCGAAAGCAGCTTCCATCTCTTCGCCATGTTCGGGGAAACTGAGTTCCGGAAACTCATCGTGGACGTTGTTTGTCAGGACTGGGGTGAACCTGCCTGTTCCAACTTTCAACCTTACCTTTTTCCTTGTTCAACCTTCCCCCGCAAGGTGGGCTCCAACGATATGAGGGCGGCGGCTGCGTGCGCTCTGAAGCAGAAAGCCCAAGAAGAAGGCGTGCCACGGGATGTTGTGCTGTACCACTGTGCGCACAGCGCGGCGGTAGGGCAAAGACATTACCGCGCGCAGGGGGTAGAGAGACTCAGCAAAGTCTATGAGTCTCTTATGAGTGGCGTCTGAATTGTTCCATGCAACTAGGAGCTTTAAGGGGCAACTTATTCAACCTTCCTCGTTCTGAGCCACTTTGAACCTGATTTTTCCTGCTTTATGTCTGCAATTCAGACACCCAGCCAGCAGGCAGATTTGAGACAATCAAGCCGTGACAAAATCGAATACATGTATTCCAAGGATTGAATAAATTGATAAAACACAAAGCTAGGACGAACCTAGCACAGCTTAATTCTGAGCCACTTTGAACCGGATTTTTCCTGCTTTATGTCTGCAATTCAGACACCCAGCCAGCAGGCAGATTTGAGACAATCAAGCCGTGACAAAATCGAATAAATTTATTCAAAGGATTGAATAAATCGATAAAACACAAAGCTAGGACGAACCTAGCACAGCTTCATTCTGAGCCACTTTGAACCTGATTTTTCCTGCTTGATGTCTGCAATTCAGACGCCCAGCCAGCAGGCAGATTTGAGACAATCAAGCCGTGACAAAATCGAATACATCTATTCAAAGGATTGAATAAATCGATAAAACACAAAGCTAGGACGAACCTAGCACAGCTTCATTCTGAGCCACTTTGAACCTGATTTTTCCGGCTTTGTGTCTGCAATTCAGACACCCATCGAATACATTTATTCAAAGGATTGAATAAATCGATGAAACACAAAGCTAGGACGAACCTAGCACAGCTTCATTCTGAGCCACTTTGAACCGGATTTTTCCTGCTTTGTGTCTGCAATTCAGACACCCAGCCAGCAGGCAGATTTGAGACAATCAAGCCGTGACAAAATCGAATACATTTATTCAAAGGATTGAATAAATCGATAAAACACAAAGCTAGGACGAACCTAGCACAGCTAAACCGCCTTCTGAGCGCACTATACGGTGCTGCAATGACGGAGGTATTTTTTGCACCTCAACGGTAGTCTGCCTTCTCGGGGCGAGGTGCGTGAGTAAGCTTATGAAGCTGAAACTAAATGGTTACCAAGGGGTGTCCTTTTGAAGGGGTGTCCTTTTGAAGGGGTGTCCTTTTTAAAGGCTCGCTCTTTTGAAGGGGTGTCCTTTTGAAGGGGTGTCCTTTTGAAGGGGTGTCCTTTTTAAAGGCTTGCTCTTTTGAAGGGGTGTCCTTTTTAAAGGCTGCTTCTTTTTTAAAGGCTGTTCCGTTGCTTGTTGGTAAAACATATCCTGCTTCCTTCCATCATATAGATGCGCTTATCAACCTAATTCTTTTGGGTTTTAGTCTTTTTTTTGAACCTTCTTTTTTGTGGTTTGGGCGCCACATATTTGAACCTTATTCTAATATAAAAAACATAAAAGAATGAGGTTCGTTGCTCGGAAAGCTTTTCGAACCTTACCAACCCACCAAAGAGTTAGGCCAAACCCTGATCTAAGGCTCCCCCCCCACCAAAGAGTTAGACCAAACTCTGATCTAAGGCTCCCCCCCCCACCAAAGAGTTAGACCAAACCCTGATCTAAGGCTGATCTAAGGCTCCCTCCCCTCCCCCCACCAAAGAGTTAGGCCAAACCCTGATCTAAGGCTCCTCCCCCACCAAAGAGTTAGACCAAACCCTGATCTAAGGCTCCCCCACCAAAAAGTTAGACCAAACCCTGATCTAAGACTCCCCCACCAAAGCTGATCTAAGGCTCCCCCACCAAAGAGTTAGACCAAACCCTGATCTAAGGCTCCCCCCCTCCAAAGAGTTAGACCAAACCCTGATCTAAGGCTCCCTCCCCCCCCCCCCCCCACCAAAGAGTTGGACCAAACTCTGATCTAAGGCTCCTCCCCCACCAAAGAGTTAGACCAAACCCTGATCTAAGGCTCCCCCACCAAAGAGTTAGACCAAACCCTGATCTAAGACTCCCCCACCAAAGCTGATCTAAGGCTCCCCCACCAAAGAGTTAGACCAAACCCTGATCTAAGGCTCCCCCCCACCAAAGAGTTAGACCAAACCCTGATCTAAGGCTCCCTCCCCCCCCACCAAAGAGTTAGGCCAAACCCTGATCTAAGGCTCCTCCCCCACCAAAGAGTTAGACCAAACTCTGATCTAAGGCTCCCCCCCCCCACCAAAGAGTTGGACCAAACTCTGATCTAAGGCTCCACCCCACCAAAGAGTTGGACCAAACTCCGATCTAAGGCTCCCCCCCCACCAAAGAGTTGGACCAAACTCTGATCTAAGGCTCCCCCCCCCCACCAAAGAGTTGGACCAAACTCTGATCTAAGGCTTCCCCCCCCCACCAAAGAGTTGGACCAAACTCTGATCTAAGAGAGTTGGACTCTCTTCTAAGGCTCCTCCCACCTGAGTTGGACCAAACTCTGATCTAAGGCTCCTCCCCCCCACCAAAGAGTTGGACCAAACTCTGATCTAAGGACCAAAGAGTTGGACCAAACCCTGATCTAAGGCTCCCCCCCCACCAAAGAGTTGGACCAAACCCTGATCTAAGGCTCCCTCCCCCACCAAAGAGTTGGACCAAACTCTGATCTAAGGCTCCCCTCCCCACCAAAGAGTTGGACCAAACTCTGATCTAAGGCTCCCCTCCCCACCAAAGAGTTGGACCAAACTCTGATCTAAGGCTCCCCTCCCCACCAAAGAGTTGGACCAAACTCTGATCTAAGGCTCCTCCCCCACCAAAGAGTTAGGCTAAGGCTCCCCTCCCCACCAAAGAGTTGGACCAAACTCTGATCTAAGGCTCCCCTCCCCACCAAAGAGTTGGACCAAACTCTGATCTAAGGACCAAAGAGTTGGACCAAACCCTGATCTAAGGCTCCCCCCCCCACCAAAGAGTTGGACCAAACCCTGATCTAAGGCTCCCTCCCCCACCAAAGAGTTGGACCAAACTCTGATCTAAGGCTCCCCTCCCCACCAAAGAGTTGGACCAAACTCTGATCTAAGGCTCCCCTCCCCACCAAAGAGTTGGACCAAACTCTGATCTAAGGCTCCTCCCCCACCAAAGAGTTAGGCTAAGGCTCCCCTCCCCACCAAAGAGTTGGACCAAACTCTGATCTAAGGCGCCCCTCCCCACCAAAGAGTTGGACCAAACTCTGATCTAAGGCTCCTCCCCCACCAAAGAGTTAGGCCAAACCCTGATCTAAGGCTCCCCCCCCACCAAAGAGTAGTTGGACCAAACCCTGATCTAAGGCTCCCTCCAACTGAAGCGTTGGCCCCTCCAACCGACAGCGGGCCTTGAGGCTGTGGCGCCGCTGTCGGGCGCTCGCTGCGGCTTCGCCCTGGTGGCGGAGACGCCGAGCTCGGCGGGCGGTTCGGCGCTGCTGGCGCTGGGGGGGCGCCGGGGGCCGGAGAAGCTGGCGACGGTGGAGCGCGGCGCGGCGGAAAATTTTAGGTCCGCCAGCTAGGCGCCCTTTTCCCCCTGCTAAAACAGACTACGGAGAAAGTGGGTACCCTTATTCTAACCTCTCTATAGTGAATTTTCCGCACCACGCGAGTCGACTGCTGATCTGAATTTGAATCCATGTCAACCACTTTGGAATTGGGGCAACTACCCTTTTAGTTGAAGCCCAACAGGCTGGTTTCCATTAGTTTCCCTGCAACAAAATCCCCAAAAAGGGTCCCCCATTTTGTGGTGCTTGAGCTGGCAGCGTCTCCAGATGAAGAGTATGTTCGTCAATGCTAAGGGCATGGACTCAGTTGTTGTTCCTTTTGGTTTCCCCTTTTTGGCAACCAGTTTTGTCATGTGTCAGCTGAGGATTTGTTTCTGACTCTGTGGTAAAGGTTGGGAATCTCTGAGGAAAGTTCCAGTTGGTCGCTTCAAGATTTGTAAGCTCTGATCCTCTTGCAAGATTTGCTCCAAGTGAGCCGCAATCAAAACCCGAGTAGATTCTTCTATTTGCTTAAGAAAATGTTATTCCCCTTTCTCGTTTTGAAGGGAGTCTATCACTACTGGACATATTTTTTACTTTTTCCAGGGGGCTTAAGCAAATGGAAGGATGAAAGGTGGTAAAGGCCAGAAATGAGAAATGGGTGCGGATGTCCGACTGATTCTTCAACCTGAATCCCCGCCACAGAAGGAGAGACATCATGCCCTCTGCCGGGCAAGTTCAATAGAAGCCTTCCAATAGAAGGCCATGTGCTAAATCAAAGACTGTTCAACCATTTTGAACCACTCAAACATAAACGTTTATCCAACCACTTCTGTGATCCAACCACTTCTGTGGTACAAGGGAATCTCCCCCTTTGTATGGGGGGTTAGTCTTTGGGAAGCTCTTTTTGTTGTATCACGAAAGTGGATTCCGTTTCAACCACAGCCCTATTTAGCACCAATATAAGGTTTCTCAAAATACCTTGTTGGATGGATTTAAAGGGAACCCAATTTTGAGAGCGCCTGTATGTGTTTCAACCACAGCCTGTGTCTGACTGAAGCAAACGCCCCGTGACTCGCTTTTTCTCGTCCCATCTTTGGTGCATTTTGCCAATGGATATTAGGACTTTAACTTTTTGCCAACTGGGTTTTCTGTATCAACCACCAAAAGTTAGCCACTTTTAGCAGGGCTCCTTAAACGATACATTTTGAAACCATTTGAAACATGTTGCTTTTCCAGCACCAAAAAAAAGAACGGAAACCACAATTTACAAGTTGCAATGTTCAGGTGTATTCACTGCATCCGGATCCCTGCTGAGGGCCGAGGTTCGAAGGGAGTGGGGCACACCAGATTCAGGTATGATGGGACTCAGCCCATGTTATTCAGGTGCTTAGAGTGGTGAAACGGTTAAGAACCATTTCTTCACTGTTCTTGGCATGCTTTTTGGTTTTTTAGTTTTTCGGTTCTGTTCATTTTTACTGGGGGTCTGCAAATAGCAAAGTTTTTCGCTACCATACCAAGAGTAGAGATTAAGGATCCCTGATCAACCAGGGGTTAGCATTATGTTCCCAGGCTACGACTTGCTGCTGGGCACCTGGCAGACGCTGCCGTGCCTGCCCTCGCCGCGGGACGGCCTGGCGGCGGCGGTGGCCCGGGGCAAGGTCTACGTCTTCGGGGGACGAGGCGGAGGGGTGGAGGAGGTCTCCGGTCGGAGGGGGTAGGTACCATTTGGGGGGGGGGTGGTTGAGAACCCTGGAAGAGGAAAAAAAACGGAAATCCTTCGGGTTCCTTAGAGTGTTTGTTGAGGGCTTTTTAGGGCTTGCTTTGGGTTCTATGGGGTTCTTTTTTCTTCTTTTTAGGGAGCCTTGCAGAATCCCCTGGACCACCCCCTCCCCGATGACTCCACAATACTTGGAGCTTCGCACACGTTAGCCTTTTTCCAATGGAAGTGGACGGGCTTCCCAAACCCTCCTGTCAGCTTCAAAGAAACAGTTGAAGGGTAGCAAGTGGTTGGTAGCTTAGGTTCAATTGCCGTTCCCGGATCCACGGGGGAAGCATCCCCCCTGGCCATGTACATTTTACCACCTACATGATGCTGTGGGTTAGATTCTTGGAGCCATCACGGGTGCTGGGGCAAATGACCCAGAGCTGCAGGGCATTTGTTCTCCGCCGAAAGAAGAGGGTGCTCTTTTTTTTCCCCCATCTTGAAATCCACTGGGGTCTGGGGAGTGCTCCCGAAGAGCTGGTGGAGAAATGTGTTTGAACAACCAGACTCGCTCCGGGCCCCAATGGAAGCCAAAAGGTTTTATCAATAGGGTCTTAACCTGTGTTTCTATGCCACCTGGCGGAACGAGGGGAAGGCAACGCGAGTGACCCCACACTGCACCGTTCTTGGCGAACGTGTTTCGCTTTTGCGTTGTTGTTGGTTTTGATCAGTCAGGGTGGCCGCGAATAAGCATGTTAAAATTGTCAAGTCAATAGAACTCGCTGCCACACGCTTTCTGTATCAGTGTTGGCTTTTTCCAGGGGTTGATTATCTGTTATCTGATTGTCCCCATGTTGTCCCGCCATCCTTCTTGTCAAGCACCAGCTTGTCCCCTGGTCTTCTGCAAAGAAGGATCCTTGAAAAGAAGGGGGACTCGCAGTTGAATTTTTGGGGGGCCTCACACGCAGGGATTCGACTTCAGCCATTGCCCAGAGTCAGTGGAGAGCTTTCTGGACCTGCCTCATCCAGAGCTCAGAAGTGTCAGACAAGCTTTTAGGCCAACAGTGGTTGGGAATCACTTAATTGGCGAGCTACCGGTCGTTGAACAAGGCTTGGGCCCCACAAACCCGCCCTTTTGAGGGGGGTTGATCAATAATATTCCATTGAGGGCCCGTAACTTTTCCCATTCAGTGGGACATATCATCCTTTTAGTGGTTTAATCAATGGTCATCAGATTGCTTCGACCCAATTTGACCCTCAACACAATGACTGAGCCACACAGTCAATTGGGACCACTGAAAGACCCAGCCAAAGGTGCCAAAGCCGACCTTTGAACGTTTTGCGCTTGCCTGTTGGGCCCATGTTGAGTCGCTCCCAAGCGGGGACCATCTTCTATGTCCACGTCTTTCGGGCAGAGCATGAGGTTCTCTTGGCCATTTCTCAGGCCGAAACAGCGGGCCAAAAGCAGGGATCCTTACAGGACCTATGGCCAATATGGGAGAAGAAAAACACCCTTGGCTGTTTCGAAGGGTTGTCACCTGGTAATTTTGTGGCGTAGCCCACAAGCCAGGCAACCCTTTGGTAGTTTGGACTGGTGGTTGAAGATTGAACCCTTGGTTCTTAAGGGTCAACGTGAAATCGCCCCTACTAAATTCTGTGTGTTTCATATGGAAACCCAGCCCTGGTAGTTTGGACTGGTTGAAGATTGTGATTTTACGGTGTGTCCCACGCACCTGCGAAGCAATAGGCTGAAGCGGTGTGTGGCTTCCGGATCCCTCGACCAGGTGTGGGCCAAACCCTGGCACTGGCGGTGGCTTGGTAAAGAATCTACGAGCCAACGTTGGGGGGCGGGTGGGTGGGTGGGTGGGGTCTCGAAATCTTTGGAGCGGCCTGCGGGTTGCTTCCCGGTCCCTTTTTTGTTGGTGCGCCCCGGCTGCTTTTTTTCCCCGCGCCCCGTGGCTGTTTTGGAGACTCCATTGAAATCAGACCAAAAAGAGTCGCCCTCTTTGGAGTCCATGCAAGTCCAGTGGTACCGTTTTGAGTGAGTTTCCTGCAGGTTGATGTTGGGCTGAACGTATTGCCCTGTTGGGCATAATTTCTATCCCAAAAAGGGGGGATATCCGAATGGGTTCAGGTTTGGGTTTAGAGGTAGTTATGGAGGCACGGAGGCTTACGTAAATATACACATTATATCACGAATATGAGCTTGTGGCATACAATCTTCATAGCTGCAGAACCCATTTGTCGACATGTCCTTGATTCTTGGTTCATGTGCTCACTTTAGGCTGTTGCTTGTTTGGGTTGTGCTCAGTTTCAGAGAAGACTCTGGTAAAAGCAATATCTGTGGCTAAGGTAGGGATTGGGAAGACGATGCCGGGGAGGAGAACGATGTCAAGAGACACCTCTAAGTGATGTCAACGTCGCCTCCAGATGTTCATAGTTTGGTTTGTTCAAACTCTCCCACAAGGATCCCCAGCTCCTTTCGAACAACTTAACGAGGCTGAGTGCAATCGCAGGCCTTGGTAAAGCTATATTTGAGCCACACTCCAGGGAAACAGAATTCCCAGGGTTAGGGGCTCAAGAGCCTTTTTTCCGGGGGAAACAAGGCAGCCACTTTTGGGACATCAACCGTGCTGGGGCTTGACGAAGGTTTGGGGGGTGTGGATGGATGGACACCACCAATCGTTGTCCATGTCCTTTTTGGGCAACAAGTTCTTTTGTGCATTGCTCATATGTGACATGGTCAAAAGACCTGCTTCCTTGGGGTTAATAGGGATGGGCATGAATCCTTTAGTGACGAGTTTAGACAACCATGATTCTAAGGGCTACCTTCCCCATTCTTTCCAGGGATCCTTCTTTTCAGGAAACCATCAAACACCCTGGGGAAACAGAGCTGTTTTTTTGCAAAGAACGATGGTTGAAAAGAATGGACAAGGAATCAACCCCTAGAATGATAAGGATTCCCATCAAGGCAACTAGGACCATCATATGCCGGATGAGCAAGTGCTCGTCAGGAGTGCTTTGACCCACAGACCGGCGTTTGGACGGCTTTACCCCAGCGACGCGGCAAAAGAGAGAGATGCTTCGCCCAGGTCGCAGGTTGGCCGGGCGAGCCAATCTGTGGACGAAATCCATTCGCGCCACGAAATGAAAGTATTGAACACCAGTTTGTTGGTATTTACGTTGGGGAATCATTCATCAGAAATTCCATGGTTTCTGAACAGTGGTGCGACTGCAGGCCGAAACCGCGTTCTAGCTATTTGTGTGTAAATTCGGATGACTCCGAGAACCCTGCAAGCTACTTTTTGAGCTTCCCCGGACCCTTACGAAAGGAGTCCTCATTATTAGAATATTGGGCCAACCGGGGATGCTCAAACGATATGTTGGAGGTTTCTTGTGATATATTAACCATATACAAAAAGGGCTACTTGAAAGTTTCGTGTGTTTTTGTGCCAGACCACCACCTGGAAAACGTTTAGGTTGGACACTGCAAGAACCCTCAAGAACCCCTGAACCCGTGGGAGTCCATTTTGGGTCAGGCAGCTCTCATGCGCAACGAGACTGTCCCACACGATGCGTGGTCCAAACCTCCGCTTTTTGACCTATGGTCCATTTGGGGGCTCGCGGAACTTCCGGAAACAGGGGATGGAACTCATTTTGTTTTTTTCATGTCCTTTTGGGGGAGCTGCATATTTTCATCGTAGCTCAGATGGCTTGCTTGTTTATGGGTGAACCTTTGGCTCATCTTTTTTTTTGCTGTTTCGGATCGTGCAAGCCATCCAGACCTCCGGTGCTGATCTGTTTTTCACTGGTTTTTTGGGCTTCAGCATTCAGCTGCAAAGCAAACGGAAATCCATGGAAGGGAAGCACACTGCAAATCTAGGTCTCCCAGTAGTGCCCTTTTACCCTTTTTGGGGGAGGGTTCCCCTTCTAAAATAGACTACAGAAAAAAAAAAGGTACCCTTATTCTATCCTCTCTACTGGAGAACCTAGAAATGGAATACATTCAAGAGATTCACTTTATGGAACTATTTGTTGCTTGACATGTAGTACACTGCAACTTCTCGTGTTCCTATGGAAATCTACTTGGGGTCTTCGACGTCGTTGGCTCAGCGAGCGCCGACGTCAGGATGCCCCACGCCAGCTGCGGCCTGGCGGCCGCGGTGGCGGAGCGCTGATGCAACGGGAGGAAAAGGGGGCGAGGGGTGCTGGGACTTGGGGTCGTGTGTTTGATGGTTAAGTTTAGTGGAGCATGCCGTGTCGGAGCAAGCTCCGAACAGGAGCAAGCTCCGATTGCGACTTGGCAGTTTTTTGTAAAAGCCTCCATGTGCGTGAAGCCGTTGTTGTGGAGGACTGGGAGTTTTTGGCAAAAACCTCCCATGTACGCGAAGCCGTTGTTGTACAGGACTGGGACTTACATGGGGGGGAATCTATGTTGGATGGTTTTAGTAGAAGAGCCCCCTACTGTGAATCTTGCGACCCGGCAAGCAGCGGCTGTTGTGCCGGGAGTATGTGGCCGGCCCACGAAATGCAGTCAACCAGCTTCCGTGGTTCATATGGTTGTTTCTCAATTTTTTTGGGGACTGCGGTCTCCAGTTAAGAAGGAGCTGCAGCCTTCAGGAGCAATTTGGTGGGAACTGCAGCCTTCAGGAGCCAGATTTGGAACAGTTGGTTTCACATAGGGAAAACAAAGCAACGTCAACATTTGGAGTTGAATCATCCGCTGTTTAGCCCAGAAGGTATTTTCACGCCATGGTCAGGGCTTCCTAGCGCTGCCAACTTGAAGTGGGTTTCCCTTGGAGTAAGCGACTGGACGCCAAGTAAGGCATTGACTCACTGGTGGCTGGCGTTCGTTGGGTGTCGGTGTGGGTCCATCTCGTACAAACAAAAGTCGGCACCTTAGGACAGTGGATGGATAGAATCCACGCCAGGCATCAGTTGGATAAAGCCCTAAATCCCTGCGAAATTTCAAATACTTTGGAAAGGATGACACCCCGTGACTACGCATAAGCCGCCAACCCCAACTTGTGCCTGTGGATTTCTCATCCGTTGAGCAAGGTTTTGGTGGATGCGGCCGCCGTGTGCGAGGACTGTTGGGGGCCATAGACCCTTGTGACCAGAAGAAGTCTCCGGGCGAGACTGGGAAACAAACGGCTTCTCCACGAAACCCAAAAGGTGATCCTTTTGCGAGGGTTTGGAGGTTCCGCTTCCTTTTCCTTGCTGGTTCTCAGCAGTGAATGAAGTGACCCTGAACTGAAGCATTCCTTGATTGCTTGTGGTCTGTCTCCTTTAAGAGAATCCGTTGGTTCATTGCCAACACTCCTGTTGATTCCCTACTGAGAACCAGAAGGCTTTTGGAATCAAGATGGTTGTGGGGTCCCATTTTTGTGAGTTGCACCTGAGCAAAGCATATCCCCTACTCCAAATACCCGGTTGTTTAAGGCGTGATGTCGAAACTGGAGGCATTAAACTCTGAAAATCCAGTGTTTCCAAACATACTAAAGGAGGTCAGGTTCGCCCAATTGGTGATTTGGGTTGGTGGCTTAGGAATTTGAACCCCTGCTTCTTGGGCTAGTGGGAAGCTGCCCCGCCTCCAAACAAACCACCCATCCAAAACACTATTTCGGTGTAAGGGCCCAAGAACAGGATTGTGGGATCAAGGGGTTTATCCCTGATACAAGGGCATCTCCTGTTTGTTTATATGGGGGGTGAGTCTTTGGGAGGCCAATTGTTATATCGCAGAAGTGGTCAGCCCAAAGAACCGTTAGTCCTTTGGTTGTATCACAGCGGATTTCATGTCAACCACGAGCCCTGCCCAAAGCACCGCGGTACTTGGGTTTTTTTCCCACCGGGATCTCACGCGAGGACTTGGTCCGAACCACCCACCGCTTGGCGGAGGCTCGCCTTGGGCCCCCGAAACCTTCCTTGCCCCAGACCGAGCGCTTCGTGGGGTGCGAGGCCTTTGGCTCATGTTTTTTTGCGGCGAAGATTCCCTTGAAAGTCAACGATTTTCTCGAATTTGTGAGAAAGAGAGTGTCCCGTTTGTTTTTTGGCCGTGGGTACTCGGGGCCTGGGTTGCAGAGGAACCCCACAAACCATCCCCGCAAGATGAGGGAAACTGCCTACAAGAAGGTTAACGTAAAGGGTGCGAAAAAATCACTCCGTGAGTCTTTGTGAGTGTTTCTCAAGAGGGATTTGGAACCTTTTTTGGTTGGTCAAGTGAAGCCATTCCTATTGTGAGCACCCTCTTGTAAGGCCAATCCACTCAAGTGAGCTACGGGCCCTTGTCGAGGGTGCCCTTTGAGGTTGGTCGAAAGGGAAGCGAAAAGGACAACCAAAAGCTCTCCCAATTTTGAGACACCCAATTTTGGGGTCGCCTGTTTTGATACAAGCTCTCCCAATTTTGAGACCACCACAAGCTTTTTATTGCGGTCACCCAATTTTGAGACATATACCTGTTTGCCTTCAAGGGCGGTGGCATTGTGAAGGTGCCCCAGGTCCATTGAAGCCTCCATTGTATTGCACTTGGGGCTCAAAAATTGCTTTTGGGCTGGGAGATCCCCTGTCACCCTCCGGACAAAGGATGGTTGACCTGACCTTTTGGGGCTCATTTTCTTTTGGGGTGGGGAGGCCCTCTGTCTTCCATTTCAAGGGATACCAAAGGATGAATGGGGGGCGAGGCGTTTGTTCTCCTTGAACTTGACCTTATTCGAGCCTTCCCCTGACTGGGCTGTTTTTCCAGTTTATGGACATCGGGAACTATACTCCCTTGGCTTGGGTTTTGAAGGGAGAATCGAGGCAGACCCTGATTGGTTTTCCATCACATCCCCGACCACTAGCGGTTCTTTTTGCAAGACCGCTCGTTTTACACGGGTTCGGGGTTTCAAAGATCAAGTTTTGAAGGGATATCCCCCCCCGGTTACAATGGTTTCAATGCCAGGGTCCGTGATCTGTTTGGTTATCCGTGATCTCAACCCTGGCAAAACCTCTCTGGAAGCTGATAGGATTTTGGACGCGAGTCCTACATCAAGGTCCCCTTTCTCTACTGCTGGGTTGGATCTTTAGACTTAGCAACGTTTTGGACTTTTTGGATTCCCCTCATATTTCCTTTCACCCCGCAAAAAGCGAACAACTTTTTGCGGGATCTACAGCACCCAAGCTTCGGTTTCGTGGCACGGCTGGTGCCGGCGAGGCTGGTGCCAGCGGCGTGGTGTTCCTGCACAGCAGCGACGGCCGGGTTGCCTTACCGGTTTGGAGAGACACACGCGCACACATGGTTTAAAGGGACACTAGCAGGACAAAGCGCCAACTTTTGGGTCCGCTGAGTAGTTGCACTGTTACACAGGTTAATGTCCTATGATCACGACGACTCCATTCGGTGTTAAATTGTGAGCGATAGTTCCGGTGCCCTGATAGTATGGGCTTTCAGATACCCAGTTGTTCAGTGACTCTACCTCAAATTCCCTTTTTGTTTGAGTCCCATACCAAAAAGCAGGCAACTCCAAAACGGGTTGCTTGTTTCATCCAAGGTGGCTGGGTCACTGGGTTCTGGCCTGTTGCTGAACAAGCATGTGCCCCTTTTGAACCTCCATACCTCCGAATGCAAATCTTGCCAAACCATACAAGGGATTCTCCATAAACAGGCGCTGGTTTGAAAGGAAGCCAACGGAAACACGCCAATTCTTGGAACTGGCCCTTCCGACAATGTAAAGAACCACCAAATCCTAACCACCAAACCCTAACCACCAAACCACCGATTCCCAGTGGTTTGCGAGCCCTTTTTCCAATATGTTTTGGAGCCCTCTATAGGGCTTGAGGTGTGTTTTTGTTTTGGGAGGTTTCCCTAAATCAACTACTAAAAGGTGAGAGACCCTCCATCGACCGCCAGTCAAAGCACGTTTATTCACTACATTTCAAAGGTCTAAGACCTAAAGCAGATCAAATCGACAGCGACCTCCCCCCCTTTTGGTCGGTCGCCCCGGTTTTTCTGCCCCGAAACAGTCCTCCGCCCCGCCTTCGAGGCCTCGCGGGCATCTCCTTGGGCCACGCGGAGCCGCCGCCCATCCGCGCCGCCCGGGGCCCCCGACAACTTCGGGGGGGGTTTGTTGCGCGCCGTTTGGTCGCGTCCGCGGCTTTGCGGGTGGCTGGGGTGGCGCGGGTGGGTGGGGTGGGGTGGGGTGGGGTGGTTGGGGGGGGGGGGTGAGGGTCGGGTGGCTGGGTGGGGGCAACAATTGCTTAAGCCGGTCGTCGAGCGCAAGACAGCTTTGACGATAGCACCCGTGCCATGCGCGCGTTGCCCCGAAGGCAAAGGCAAAGTCGACACCGTCCTCGTCGACACGCCCCACACGCTCTGAACGAAGGGACTGGAGCAGCTGGAGCTGGTCGAGCTGGTCTTCGCGGATTGGTCTTCGAGCGGTCGAATCTTTTGGAGGTGCTCAGAAAATGTGGTTGGTTGAGTCAGAGTAAGCCCAGGCTTTTGTCCCCTTAACGGAAACCCAGCATTTGGATGGTTAAGGGTCAGGTCCATCTGCTGAAAGGAAGATGGTTTGATTTTGCCCGCCTTCTGGTTTCAAAGGGAAGCGATTTCGTTGGGCATATGTGTATGGTTTTTCAGGGGGCAGAAAAGCAAATAGAAGGAAATCAAAAGGAAACAAACTATTGGGAGTCCCCTCGTTTGGGTATGTGTGGAAGAAAGCACCAAAATGGGGGGGTTGTCCTCTGGGTTTCATTTGGATACAAGCTGAAAAGGGTTCGCCAAAGAGAAGCCACCGCTTTTGTCCCACGACCCTTGCTGCAGTCAATTTGGCCATTTTGAAGCCTGGCCTTTTCCACCAGATGCGAAGGACACCAGCATTTGATTTGGGAGAGGGATTCGCAGGGAATCTAAACAGATGAATTGTTCATTGCTATAGGAATCTCCTCTTCGGGAACCTCTTCTTTTTTCTGGGTCCACTAAAGTGATATTCTCACATTGGCTAGATGGTGGCTCTAAAGGGAAACCACCGGGTCCCACCAGTAATTTTTCAGAGCACCTCGGATTGTTCACTTTGACCGCTTCCCAACAGCACTCACAGAAGCCCAGGTATCCCCAGAAGCACTCCCCGGAACCCTTCTGGAACTCTAGCCCGAAGCCGCTCCAAACCACTGCGGAGCATAGGGCAAAGAGCCGAAAGCTTTCAGCTTGGGAAAACCTACGGCTCGCCCTCCGCCCCCATCTGCCCCAAAGCGACCCTGACCCGGCTGCGCGGCTGATTGCGTGAAAGAACCCGTTGCCATTTTGGGCGCCTTTGCTTCCCAGAATCAGGCCATACTTGGTCGAGCAACTTGGGGTTCACACCAAAAACTCACCTACTGTGGATGGACGAAATCCTGCGCCACCTAAAAAACCCTGGGGTGATGCTTCCCCTGTAAATACCAACCAACAATGGTTTGCTATGGTTTCAAAGTGGTGCAAGATTGCGTCCATCCACAGTATGACCGTTTGTAAGGCACCCCTTTCAGCCTAGAAAGAGGACCTTCAAAAGCGGTGTCCTTTAAGACCAACCTCCTCAAAGAAGGACGCATGCATATTCAAGGGAGAGCAAGCATGGGTGAGTGTTGGTGTGCATGTGCCCTTTACATCTGGGTTTCAAGGGCCAAATGCTCTTTGTGGGTTCATTTGTGTGTGTGGTTTGAGGGGACCCCTTTTTTGGGTGGTTTTGAAAAGGACGCCCACCCCCCAATTTGCAGTCCCCGAAAAACACACCGCGTCGGTCCGTCGGTCCGTCGCTTCACCGGTTCAGCCACGACCGAGCGAAGGTGGTGGTGGAGAGAGCTTCAGGCTTGGAGGCGGTGCTCGTCTCCCAGGCGCGGCGGCGCGGCGGCTGAAGAATGCTCGTTTCGGGTGTGGCTCAAAATTTAACAGCTGGGGTTACGACGGTTTTAGTCTACCTGTTCATGTACCAGGGTTTTATTTTGGACCTATTTTTGAGCCATACGCAGGTGGACATGGTGTGTGTTTGTGTGTGTTTTGTCTTGGGGCTGGGGGACCCTGTTAAAAAAAGGGGGGAACCAGTTGTTTAGTTTTGGAAGAATCATACTATAAACTTAATGCCATATCGCCATATCGCCTTTTGGGAAGTTATGAGTCTAAAGTGTAACAATGGTTTCTTTGCTTTAGCAGGTTGACATGTTTTGTGATTGTTGTTTTTTGAGGGGGGGGGGGGGTGCCATGGACGCTTAAACACTAGAGTCTATTTTGCAGCCAACCCTAAAACAACAACAGTAACCTAAAGGAAGGTGATACGTGTTTGGAGGGAGGGTACCCTTTTCAGGTTTGTGTAGAGGGACACCAGCAGGAAAACCACAGTTCTCAGTGGTACACCGAAATAAGGCCTTGCTAAGGTAAGTCCGTTGAGTTTTCACAACAAATGGGACCTGCCCGATGGGATTTTTTCGGGGGTGACATTTTGGATCCTACCTGCCAAAATTTCAGGTCAGGATTTTTCCGAAGGGGGCAATAGAACCCAAGTCGAAGGGCACTGCCCTATTTTTTTTCAGCTCCCTGTTGATGTTTTCCTCTGCTTCTTAGGGCCCAGCACTTCGAAGTCAAGCAGAAAAGCCTGTTGGCGTCCCTCTGCTTGGGAACTACTTCGATTTCAAGCAGAAGAAAGCTACCTGCCCGGTGGGCTGCCCCGTTTTGTCTCCCATGGAACTCCCACCCGAGCTGAGAAGTTGGCGTCCTCCGTCGGCGTTTTTCAGGTGGTGCGGGCCGAGCTGCGGCAGGGCAAGCTCATCTCTGAGGAGGCGTACGAGGCGCATCTGGCAATGGCTGCAAGCTCTTCACCTTCCATTTGCTGAAATGAATATGTTTTATTTCACCCCGTTGGGTTAAAAGGGACTCGATTTCACTACTGGACATATTTTATTTGTTCCAGAGGCCTTCTGCAAATGGAGGGGGTGATGCCCCAATCTCTTCACTCGTTCTTCTTGGACACATTCCATGGCCGCTCTTGTCTCTATGGGTTTCGGATGATTCTGGGAAGCGTCAGGCAAGCGCCAGAATTCAAGCCACCAACTATTGTAGGGAGTGAGGGTGGGAGCCCAGTGGTTTAGAGGTTGAGGTTCAAATCCCCAAACCGCCAAGTGTTTTGCTTTTAATGGACCCCCCAAAATGGCTGGTTGATTGAAGTGCCGGAAATCCGCTTGGACACATTCAACACCTTCTCCATCTCACCCAGCCGAATGCTCTAAGCGTACCTCTCTCCAACCAAGTCGGCCCATATTCTGGGGACATGGGAGGCATCCAAACAACAATTCGGCCAGTTCAGTGCAAAATGGGACGCTCATCGAGCGAAGCCCTGCTGTTCCTGGCCGCATGGTTAGTGGGAGGGATTGGACAGGGGCGTTGCTCAAAACAGGGAGCCCCTTGGTGGATGACTCAAAAGAGGCTCCCCATAATTTTGTTAATAAGGATCCCCTGCTTTGAGAAAAGCCCGCATTGTGGAATGGTTGTGGCTTGGTTATGAGAAACCTGCCAGCAGGGCTTGACATGTTTGTTCAAGGAAATTATCCATGAAGGGCCTTTGCTGGGGACTCTTTTATTTCAGGTTTGGAAATAGCAATTTAAACCAGGTGGTGTCTCCCTTTTTGGCTGTGTCGGACAAGACTCAAACAGCAAACCAAGCAATACAAGTGCTCCTTGCTCTGTCAAGATAGACTGTGAATTTGTTCTTCCTCAACTTTATTTTTCTTTTAATTAAGTGATTCCAAAGCTAGGATTCGGGATCAGGCCAACCCTCCATTTGGCACGAACTCCATGGAACAGGCTGAAAGGGACCCCCACCTGGGTCCTCTTCGGCTCGGTTTGCTTGAAAAAATAGAGGGCCCTGGTTTAGATGGGGTTTATTCCATTTACCAGGGCCATCTATTTTTCCAAAAGGCCACCTATGATTGTTCTAGTATGTACTTCGTGTATTGATTTAAGCTTGGCTTAGTATCAACTCATCTTGGCTTGTCAAGCACCGGCTCTTTGCCCAGCTTCATATTGAAGTCCAATGCCAAGACGCCGGATGGCTCGCGAGCTTTTGGATCCGGAGCTAAAGCGCTTGTCACCTCCTAAGATGTTTCCGGATGCCAGCTCAAGCACCTCGCAATTGCAGGGGGTCCCTTACTTCAGGTGTTATATATATATAATATATATATATATATATGTATATATATATATATATATATATGTATATATATATATGTATATATATATATATACACATATGGTGTTTATTATTTGATATTGTTTTTCATGTTGTTTCCCTTTTTTTTTGGGGGGGGGGAATATATATGTTCGATCGTGGACCCCCCCCCTGTGCAGGGGGGTGGGGTTGGGTGGTTGGGCGGGTGGTTGGGGTGTGGTTTGGGTTTGTTTAGGGTTGGTTTAGGGTGGGTATACGGTTGGTTTAGGGTTGGCCTGGGGTTGGTTTAGGGTTGGTTTAGGGTGGGTATTGGGTGGGTTTAGGGTTGGCTTAGGGCTGATTTCGGTGTGGTTTCAGGTTGGTTTAGGGTGGGTATAGGGGTAGTTTAGGGTTGGCTTAGGGTTGGTTAAGGGTTGGTTTACAGTGGGTTTGGTGGGTGTTGGATTGGTTTGGGTTGGCTTAGGGTTGGTTTGAGGTTGATTTTGGGTGGTTTAGGCTTCGGGTTAAGGGTAGGATTGGTTTAGGGTTGGGGTTTGGGGTTGGTTGTGGGTTGAGTTGTCCTACGTGTCGGGATGCAAGGGTGCGAGTTCAGGGCTTGAGGAGGGGGTCTTGGGGACCGTAGCAGCGGGTGTGGGGATCCGGGTGCTTTGGGGGGGGGACCCTACCCTTGGGACGGGGGGGTTGGGGAATGGAACACACATAGAAACATATATAGAGAGATTCACAGAAACAGATATGTTTGTAGACGTCTCCCGCAGGAGCAGTTTATCTTCCGCGTAGACGAGTTCCACGCCACGCGCAAGCCGGGGCCTGAGCTCCGTCGTCAACCTTCCCTTGATTTGGTGGCAAGCCCCGCCATCCGGTTCCTTTTTTTTCCAAGGTTTTTGTTTTGGTTTTTTAGGTGTTTTTAGTTTTTGTTTTTGTTTTTAGCTTTTTAGTTGGTTTAGTGGTTGGGTTTCCGATTTTAACACACTAGTTGTTTGTTGTTTTTTTTTTGCTTTTAGTGTTTAGTGGTTGGGTTTCCGAATTTAACCCACTAGTTATTCACTTTTAGTGGGGATCTGAGGACAGCCCAGTTAAAGTGAACATTTGGAGGGGTCTCAAAATTGTCTCTTGGGGCTGGGTTCCCTCCATTCTGAGGTTCAATTTCAGGCAGCAAAAGGCAATCTTTTCACAGGGGCTAAGTCTGCAAGTCTGGCCCAGTTCTGGAATCCTCAAGGGAGCCACACAAGAGCGCTCGGCAGTCGCATGCTGAGATCTCTTGATGGCACAAGTGTGAACCTGATAGGAACGATTCAGGTCCGCAAACAGTGGGGGGCTACAGCCCTTTCGCTTCCGTCGCAGTAGTGACCGGTTTCCTTTCGGTTTCCCTCTAGGCACTTCACTGGTTTCTGTGTTTACGCAATTTTGGAATATTATTTTAGTGATTGATCTGCGTATATATATATATACACATCAACAAGAGCTCAGCATTTCTTAGTCTATAGACTCCTCACGGCTGGCAGGTTATATGATCGCTTCTGAATGACCTGTTCGCCCTCCTGCTGGGAATAGGAACAATTGGTTTTAACGGGAGATTGTGGCTCGCACATCTAGTTGGGAGTGCCGTTTTGTTGGGGCCCGCGATCTTTTTGGAGACGGTGTCCAAAGGCAACGCTCGATTCATGGTCCCCTAAGACAGCCAGTGCCAAAAAGTGGTACCTCAGCTGACCCAAGACCCTAAGGATTTTCCCCGTTTGAGGATTTGGAGGCATACCCCCTTCTGCTTCACAGGGAAGGGGGGGGAAGGTCCCATGCTTTTTATTTTGGATTCCAAGGAGTGTCTCTAACAGTTCCAGAACTTCGCAGAAACCCTGGAACCCTGGAACCCTCAAGGAACCTAGCCCAAACCACCCCTCAGGATTGCAGAAGATGGCCGTGGCTCTTGGGGGAACCAGTTTGTATAGGTGTGCTTTTTAGGTGAGCCTGGTTAAAAATAGATGGCGCTGGTTTAGATGGGTTTTCTTGCATTTCCCAGGGAAACCCATTTATTTTTCCCAAAGGCCGCCTATGATTGTTCTGGTATGTGTTTCGTGTATAAATTTCATCTTGGCTTAGTATCAACGCGTTGATCTCCCCCGTTGTATTCAATCATTTTGGCGCGTCAAACACCGGCTCTGTCCCCATCTTCATGTTGAAGTCCAATGCCAAGACGGCCGATGGCTCGCGAGCTGTTGGATCCGGGGCTAAAGCGCTCGCTCACCTCCCAAGATGTTTCCGGATGCCAGCTCACGCACCGCGCAATGACAGTTGTGCTTTTACTTGAGGTGGTATATGTAAAGAATAAGTGTTGTTTTTTGTAGAATATTAGTCACCTATGCCACTTTGGCTTGGGCCAAAAGTTGAAGCCACCGAGGGAGAACTTCTTATGGCACCGCTACCCCGGCATGCTGCGGAGCAGCGGCCGTGAGGCGAAGCCGAGAGCGCCGCTTACATTTGCTTAAAAATAGAAGGCGATTCCTTTTTGTTTTATCTGGTGGTTCCATCATCTACCAGGGAAACCCATCTATTTTCCATAAAGGACACCTATGTCTCTCCGCCTTCCATTTGAAATGTGTTTTTGTTGTTTAAAGCTGATCTCTGAGGAGGCTTTAGGACTTTTCTTTGGGCTTCCGTGGACGAAACATCGTTGCGCCCTCACCAATCTTTGGCCCATTCGGAGGGCACGTGCAGTACCAGATTCATTGTGAGTAGAATGGGGATTCACCTAGGAACCACATAGGGAACAACTACAATGCCCTGAACAAAAACTTGATGCCCTCAAAAAGGGTGATTCTCGCCTTTTTCGTGGTTCCCGGTGTTCCAAAAAGGATTTGCCAGAAACCACCGTCAAAAATAGGGATACCCCTGCTAAAACCTGCCTGAGGGATTTGCTGCCCTTCGAGTTGGTTGGTTGCGGCCCCTTCTTGGAAGAGAAGCAAACACCATAAACTTCAATTTGGTGCTTCGACCCCTGGAAACAAAAGAAAAACAACATATATATATATATATATATATGTCCAGTAGTGAAATCGATTCCCTTTACAACCAACAAGGGAACATTAAAACAAAATCCAGCAGTGATAAATTCCCTTTGAACAAAAAAACTTGCAGCAAAAGAAAGGTGAAGTTGGCAACCATTCGAGATGCGCCTCGTAGGGAGTACCAGGGAGCTAGTCGCACTAGGGAACCCTGCCTCAAAACCTACCCAGCCAACCAAACAACTTGGGCGGAAGTTGGATTCTAAGACCCCGACACCGAGCGGTGTTCTCCTTGTTGCAGTGTGTGGAGAGGTTGTTCCTTTGAAGTCCTACTCGTGCTCATTCTTTTCTTCCAGGAAATCCGGCAAGGTTCTGGGCAAGGTTTTCCAAACAAAGCCAGACACAGAGCAGCACGGCTCGGAACGCATTCATCCAGGACCCCCCTAAATTCTACATGAGGTTCGGTCCCTGCTACGGCGCTCCATGTGTTCATTGGTGGGAGGCCAAGCCAAAGGAGCGTTTCGGGGCCCCCGAAGCGCGGCTCGCTCGCGCCAGACGCTGAGCGCGCGGCTCATGCGGAGCCTCTCCGCGCCCGCGGGCTGGTTCTCCCGCGCCCCGGCCTTCGCCGGGGGCCCCGTTCCTCCCAAAGACCTCCGGGTGCGAACGGGGCGTGCCGTGTCCTTTTGGAGGGCGCCCCCGTGTTTTTGGTCGTTTTGGTAGGCAAACCTGCAAGAAGGCAAACCTGCAAGAAGGCGTTAAAGGAACACCAAGAGGAGCGCCATCATTTTGGGGGCTGCCACGCGAGGATGTTCCTGGAGAATTCAACCGCCTCTTAACTCACCAGCAAGCCACTGGATTCCGCTGAGGTGCCTCTCTTCAATCCCTCCGTGCCGGGGAGCCTAATTACTCCAACCTCGAGTAGTGCCCCTCTTTCCCCGTTCTCCTGTTGTTGTTGTTTTGTTTTTTGGAGGGGGGGAATGAGAATACCCGCACTCCTTTGTTTAAACGCATACTTGCAGTCATGGCAACAACTTGCTGCGGGCATTGCATCATAGCTTTGCTTTTGCCACTAATGGGAAACGGCACGACATAGGGGTCGCAGAAGAGGATACCTCCCATGTACTGCAACCTTGCATCGTTGGCTCAAGAACAAAGCACGCTCCCTGGGTCCGGTCGAATCCCTTTAAAGGTCCCGCTGGGTACATTCTTATCTTGTGAGAGGGATTGGTTTGGGTTTGTCTCGTGCGCCATAGCATTCACTTGACTTTACACGGCTTGTGTTTCAACACCACTGTACTCGAGGCCGGCATCTGGTATTCTCTTGTTACAATCACACGTGACGTGGATTTCTTGAGGATTCAGCGGGTTATCAGCCGTACAGCTCCCGGCTGTAAAGTGGCCTGGCTAAGACTAGTAGGGTTCAATGGCGCATCATGGAGAAGTTGATCTAATCATATATGAAGAAAATGAGGCAGCTGAGAAAGTGGTGAGGGCAGGATACAACGGCGTATCTCGCGCACTCCTACAGTTAACCTCTCATCTTCAGCAGATCAACAGAACATAACTCTTCCGCATGTGAAGACCGAGGACCAACGTGCGGACATCTTTACAAAAGGTGTAGAAGCGCATAAGTGCGCCAATGCGATTCATCTCCGTGGCACATCCACGATCCGTAGAAGCCAACATGACCGGTTTCAAGATGGAAGCGGCGCTGCAAGTGCAGACACAGATGTGTAGCTCAAATTGCGATCCTGTTGGAATCGTGCCAGCAGAGGCGCCTGCCAGTGTTGAGCCTGCCAATCCCAAAGAGACGAAGCACGCCAAAAGGAACAAATTGTCTTGAGGTTCTTAAGTATAGTACTGCCAGCGCGCAAAGAGGGGGGAGTGGAAATACGCGCACTCCTTTGTGATAATGCATGCTTGCAGTAATGGCAACAGCTTCGTGCAGGCATTGCATCATAAAATTGCTTACAACGCTAATGAGACACAGTCGCATAAGATAAAGCCTCCCCTGAACTGCAGCCTTGCATCTTTGGCTCAAGAAAAACTCGCTCCTTGGATCGAGTCGAATCCCTTAAAAGGGTTCAGTGGGTGTTTGACTTTTGTAACATGCTTATCTTGTGAAAGGGATGGGTTTGGGTTTGTCTCGTGCGCCGTAGCACTCACTTCAATTTACACGGCTTGTTACAATCACACTTGATGTGGATTTCTTGAGGATTCAGGGTCTGTGTAAAGTTAAGTGCCCCGAAAGGGGGGGGTTGCCAGTTTTGTCCCGCGCGGTTGAAATGTCACATCTTGATGACGTTTCAACACCAGTTCCCCGTTTTGCAGGGAGAATGATTTTCGGGGATGGCACCAGTCCCTGCAAACATGGGGCTCAACAGGGACCTGCCCGCAAATGAAACACTGTCTAAAAATGGTGGTTGGTGGTTGGGTGTTATTTTTACTTCAGGAGAGCAACCGTTGATGACGAAATTTGCCCGTGCCCCAAAAAGGGGATGCCGTAATGTGGTAGGTGTGCATCAGCGCATCACAATCAGATATGAGGTTTGGTCTGTGGTCATTCCGCCCACCCCACATATTTTGATCATGGAACGATCCCCACCCCCAATTTTGGGATGGTGCCCAAGCTTCCCACATGGGTTTTCAGTTCATGAGCCTTTGGGTGGGAATCCGCCTCGACATTTCCCAAGCCGAACAAGCAACCCAAAATGCAATCAATTCCCTTGTATGGGTGTTTGGGGCTTCCCGGCACCCTTTCACTTGTCTTTCGAGCGCGAGATTCATGAATCCACCCACTTTGTACCCAGCTTTGACATGAATGTACTTTCATTCCCAGTATGGATACAGTATGCCAGCTCGACAATGGAATGGACAATAAGCCCAGCTCAGCTTTCATACCGGATGGACAACACCCACTTTGCATGGACCCATGAAGCCCTGGGAGGAACCACCAATCGTTGGTGCGAAAGGGTTTGGATGTGGCGACTCTGCGGATCCACGTTTGTAGAATATGATAAGAGTACTAGGTGACTAAAAAAGGACCAACAGGGGGAAGACCGGGTAAAATCCACGTAAAAAAAAAGAAATCCGAACGGTTTTCCAGAAACTCTCAGTTCTTCAAAGCAGACCTTTCGAGCCATATTTGGCCACGGCCCCAAAAGCTGTTCACTTTTTGGTTCCAGGCCCTTTCAGTTTTACCATCTACGGCCTCCCGCGGTATCCAGCGAGGCTCGCCTTGCAGGACGGCTCCTTCCTGGTGGCGCTGCGCATGTCCAACGGGCACCGGCCTCGGGGCCTCGGGGCCTCCAACCGCGGGCCTCGCAGAGTTTTTTTCTTCGTCCGGGGGTCCATGGTGCAACTGGAGATCGTTCTGCGTACTTGTACTTGGTGGTTCTGGTTCCCTAGATTCTTTTTTTTTTTTGGGGGGGGGGTCCAAGGGTTCCTTGGCTTTTTAGATGGTTTCTTTCTTTTTTCTCGGGCTTGGGGGGGTCCAAGGTAGTAACCCACTGAAAGTCACACTTTTAGCAGGGGATGTGAGGACAGCCCAGTTTTACTTCCATTTGCGATGGTGAGACCCATGAGTGCCCATATTTTGAGACAGCACCGCATCTGGAAGTGCAGTGCGGTGTGGAACCAAAGAATGGCTCGTTCAGCTCCCACTTTGAGCACCAAAGAGCTCAACGGTTGCCGCTTTTAAGCAAAAAGCGAAACACATTTTGCCCAGGCTTCCCTGATTCGTGTTCCCAGATGTTTCCCACATTTTGCTTCATGTTCCCAGACATCGTAGCGCTTTGCCGCGCAATGCCAGCGTGGCTCCGTCCGTGAGTACGGGGCGGAGGTTGGGGGTTTGAGTCCTCCCAGCTCGATTCTTAAGGTGCCGAGCGCACTTATGAGAGGCGACGTCCCTTCTCACGATATGAAAGCCCTTCTGCTTTTTTGCTTCATCCTTTTGAGAGCTGGCCATTCGAATTTGCATTTGTTTCAGAATGAGGGGACTGAGGGGACTCCAAAATTTGTAATTCTCGTAACAGGGGCAAGCCCTCCAAAAAGGATGAAGACGACTCACTGAACGACCCCTTTTGCAAGCCAGCCAAACGGGGGAACCAAGCAAACGCACCCTCGCAGCCCCCTGCAAATTAACGTGGAACCTTCAGTTTCTTTTCTTGGTGGCAAGGCCAGCCATCAGGTTCCTTAGCTAAAAAAGCTCTTTAGTGTTTGGTGGTGTCGCCAAATTTAACCCACACTGAAAGCTATTCACTTTTAGCAGGGGGTTTTGAGGACAGCTCCAGGGGTACCTTTCCCATTCTTGCTAGGGATCCGTCTTTCCAAAACTCCTCGCGAAGTCCAGGCAAACCGGCGGTTCTCGAAACAGAAGCATGGTGGAAAAGAATTCGGACCAGGAGCCAATTTCCAGATTTTTGCCTTTTGGCCCCAATTTTTTTGGTCTTTTTGGCCATTGGTACCCCCAAATTTTTGGGCATTTGGACCAAATTTTGGGCACTCACCCCCCAAATTTGCCCCCAGATTTGCCTTTGGGTTCGATTTTGGGCACCCAATTTTTTTTCGCCCCGCGGCCCCTTCGGGCGATCCGAGGCCCGGGTGCCCCAGCGTGCGGGTGTCCCGGGAGTCCAGCCCGGCGGCCCAGATTTCGGAGCCCAGAGCTGGCGAGCTTGGGGGAGGGAGAGCTGGGGAGTCGACGGCAAGTGGGCTTCCATTGGCTGAACATGTTTTTTTCTTTTATATATATATACACATATATATATTATGTGTATATATATATATATATATATGTTTTTCCCCTGTTGGCTTTTAAAGGGAATCGATTTCACTGAACATGTTTTTTCCCCAGATAGCTGAAAGCTATAGGGGTTCTAACTTCTAATAAAGAGTGGAAAGTGATTTGCGAGATTGAGGGCCGGGTGCTAGGGCGCATGCAGTTTGGGGTGCTGGTGGATGCTGCTTTTCAAGCTTGACGGCCGAGTGCTAAGGGGCATGCAGTTTGGGGTGCTGGTGGATGCTGCTTTCCAAGCTTGACGGCCGAGTGCTAAGGGGCATGCAGTTTGGTGTGCTGGTGGATGCTGCTTTGCGAGCTTGACGGCCGAGTGCTAAGGGGCATGCAGTTTGGTGTGCTGGTGGATGCTGCTTTGCGAGCTTGACGGCCGAGTGCTAAGGGGCATGCAGTTTGGTGCTGCTGGTGTGCTGCATGCAGTTGCTGATGCTGAGCTTGACGGCCGAGTGCTAAGGGGCATGCAGTTTGGTGTGCTGGTGGATGCTGCTTTGCGAGCTTGACGGCCGAGTGCTAAGGGGCATGCAGTTGGTGTGCTGGTGGATGCTGCTTTGCGAGCTTGACGGCCGGGCGCTAAGGGGCATGCAGTTTGGGGTGCTGGTGGATGCTGTTTTGCGAGCTTGACGGCCGAGTGCTAAGGGGCATGCAGTTTGGTGTGCTGGTGGATGCTGTTTTGCGAGCTTGACGGCCGGGTGCTGGGTTTGGGGTGCTGGTGGGTGCTGTTTTGTGACGGCCGGGTGCTAGGGGGCATGCAGTTTGGGTTGCCGGTGGATGCTGTTTTGCGAGCTTGACGGCCGGGTGCTAGGGGGCATGCAGTTTGGGGTGGTGCTGGTGGAGGGGCACGCAGTTTGGGGTGCTGGTCGATGCTGTTCGCGCGTAACGGTTTGTGGCTGGTGTATCGTCATGATGTTCCCAACCACGTCATGATGCAACTGGGGTCACTGCGTTGCTGCTTTATGGTTTGTGGGTGTAGTGGCGCCGTGATGCTGTCAACATCAGGCTGATGCTGAATTTCATTATGCTGTCGCAAGATGGTTCGTGGCTGTGGTATCATCATGATGCTTCCTTTACCATCAGCATGATGCTGTTTGCATCACCATGATGCTGTCCGCATCATCATGATGCTGTCCGCATCATCATGATGCTGTCGAACTCATCAGGACTGTATCAGCATGATGCTCTCAACATCATCATTATGCTGCTGAACTCATTAGGACGTTGTATGAGCGTTTGTAGCGCACAATGCTCAGTGGCTGTGGTATCATCATGGTGCTGTCTACATCATCATGATAATGCTGCGTCATGGTTCGTAGCCGTGGTGTGCTATCTGGGGTCTATGCTGGTGTTTTCTATTTTCATAAATTATATGTGTATATATATATATATATATGTTTTTCCCCTGTTGGCTTTTAAAGGGAATCGATTTCACTGGGCATTTGCTTGGGGCCTTTGGCGAAAGTTGGGTCCATGTGTGGTAACATGTCACTTGACTAAACTGGCTTCCATTTGCTGTCTTTATTTTCCCCTGTTGGCTTTTAAAGGGAATCGATTTCACCACTGGAAATGCATTTTTCCAGGGGTCTTGACCAAATGGAAGTTGGGGTCGTTGTTGGCTTCATGATCCAGTGTTGCCGCTGATGGACAAATTGGGCGTGTTGTGGGGGGCTTGATGATAGAAGGGTTCTGTGCTCTGATCCTTGGGACCTCGGATATGTGAAGCCCTAATTTTCCTCTTGACTTACGTGCGAAGATAGCTGAACAGACCTTCTGAAAGATGCTTAAGCCACCAACCCAATAGACAGGTATGGTGAGACTTGCATACTCCTGGGCCTGAAATATGGACCCCTTGCCAAGCAACCAGTGTCCTACGAAAACTGTGGGCGTGACCATGGGGAGTTTGCACCATGGCATGTTTCATCCCTAGAAACCCAAAGAGCATTCGAAGCGTGTGGTCTCACTCCTTGACGTCCGTTTTCATGGGCAAAATGCCAGCTGTGCCAAATAAAACGTGCATCATGTTTGCCCCCGGACTCGACGTCTTCGAATCTCCGCGAGCTTTTGCGAGAGTTGCAGCGAGCCCACGGGGTTCACAGGCCACCTGGACCCAACGATCTCAGCGCTTCGGGGCTCAAACTTGGAGAGGAGTCTTCGGCTCCACCATGAAAAACATCGAATCCAGGGTCAGGTTGCTCCCAAGTCCCTTTTGGGTGCCAACTTCGAATTTGGTTTCGGAAATTGAAGAGACGCAAAAGCCCATTGTGAGCGATTGCGAGGTTCCCGCCAATTGTCTATGTGCACATCGGCCCTTTGGCCGGGAAGCTGGCTAAGAGATTGATACCGCCCAGTTCACCTAGTCAACCCCGCGAAGGCCAAGGATTTCGGCGAGTTTGTGCGAGTAGTCCTTCATTTTAGGGCTTACCCTCCCGTCTACTAACATGGAACCTGACTGAGGGGTCCTAGAACACCTGGACCCTGTGAATTGTGCTCTTTGGAGGGTAGTTCATCTATGTTCTTTGATCATCCCAGTTAAAATTCCGAGCTTCCTTTTGAGCGCCAGGCATGGACACCCGCATCTTCCGGAACGAGCTCGTGCTGGCGCGGAGCCGGGCCGGAAGAAGCGAGTCTTCAGCGTGTACGCGGCCGTTTTGTCCCCCACTCATGGAAGTCTGGATTAACGTTTGAGAACATCTCACATCTTTGCCCTTGACTAAAATAAGGAACAAAAGACATGATTTAAACTGACTAAGAAGTGGATGGGAGGGCTGTTCAAGCTGCTGCAGTCTTGTCCTCCATGGTTGGAAAGGCAGTAGCCAATAAGTTTTGACTTAGCCCTTGATCTAGCGGAGGATGTACCAAGCTTCTGGGGTGTGCTCTGATTTCGGCGCTCTCTGTCGCACCCAACGCTCCTTCCCCCACTCAAGCTCCATACTGCGCCGAGCGCAGGCGCACCTGGACAGCGACTTCCAGGTGAAGGCCCACGTGCTGGTGGAGATGCCGCCGCTGCCGGGTGCCCCGGCCTTCGGCCTCCTGGTTGTCCTTGGGTCAAAGGCTGGATGCCACGTACGACGCCCTGGTATGAAGCCCCAGTTTATGGGTGAGCTACGAAGTATGGGAAATCAGCCCTTTCTTGGGGTCGAACATGGCCACCTGGGCTCATGTATTCACCGATGCAATCGGCCTTTGACATGGGGGTCTCCGGAAATGCAAAGGGGAGCTCTTCCAGTCAGCAGATGCGGTTCATCAAGCCATGGCCCGAGGAACGTTTAAGTGAATGGGACCCAGTTCTGGGCCTGTCTTTACCAGGGATGAGATGGGCCAGTCCTCTGATGAAGCATGCTTGAAGTTTGAGGGGAATCGACCGCAGCTCGCAAAGCTTCTCCCACCCCCCCCCCCAACGCCCCACTCCCCCCCCTCAAAAAAAAGACACACAAAACAAATCAGGGAAATAAAGCACCGGTACCAGTGGTCTCTCCCTCTCTATATATATATATATATATATATATCTAGTGTTTGTTTCCCCGAGGCCTCTTTGTTGGTCCCCTCCCTGGGCAGCTTGGGCGCGCTTTTTCGCGCCGAGGAGCTGCCGCTTTGCTCCGGGCACGCAGGCGCACGGGGCGTGCGCCGGCTGCCGCGCTTCCAGATGCGCGACCAAAAAGGGTCCCCCACGTTTTGAGAACAACCCCCTCCCCCCTATGTGAACTAATTTTAGAGGCTGAGGTTCCAAAACCCCCTCCCCCCCATCTGAGCTAATTTTTAGAGGCTGCGGTTCAAAGCAAAAACTGCCATGTTGATGAACGCCCGCATCCGTTTTGATTTGTCCCGTTCTTTGGAGAGGGTGTTGTCGATCCATCCGATGCCACAGTTTAACTGGATTTTGGGTGCCGGCGGCTCGAAGATCCGAAGCCCCGTATCTTGCTCGGGGATTCCGGTTCCTCCTGCGTTTCCCAAGCTTCCATTTGCCGAAATGAATATGTTTTTGTTTTTATTTATTTTCCCCTGTTGGTTTTAAAGGGAATCGATTTCACTATTGGATGTTTTCCATTTTTTTCCAGGGGTCGAAAAACCAAATTGAAGCAAGTGAGCTCTTTCCGACGCTTCTCAAGAGACCTCGCCAAAAACGGTTGCTTTTAGCCAAGCCCATGCCTCAAACGGAAAGTTGAATGGTGCAAGACCAGCTTCTGTGATATGGTCTAGGTCCCCCAGCTAGGTGCCCTTTCTCACCTTGTTTTTGGGAGGGTTCCCCTACTAAAATAGACTACAGACAAAAGGGTACCCTTGTTCTGCCCTCTCTACCGGAGGACCCAGTGGATGGACAGAATCCTTGCGGGTGCCTCATTTCTTGTTGGGGCGGGGTGTCCCATCTTGGAGGGGATCCTGTACTTCGGGGGCACACCCCCTCAGGTTGCTTTTTCCAATGTCAACGTCATTTCACTCCCTGACTTCCCGAACTTTAGTCACTTTTTGGGAAGGCCATTTTGTTGGTAAACGGAAAGGCCAGACATTTTGCCGGGCTCAGGAAATATAAGTTGTTAGAATTGCTTCACTTGGAGGTTGTGCAGGGTGCTTCACAGCCAGCGCTTTTGTTTGCAAGATGCGCTTTTGGAAATATCCTTCGCAAATGGGCGTATCTCCAAGCTTGGTGTAGTTCGGTTTTCGTGGAGAGGGAAGGAACTCCAAGTTCTAAGATACTCCCGGGCACCCTGAGGAACCTAAAAAGAAGCCTGATTGCCCCAAACACCTCAAGGGAAAAAAATGAACCCTGAGGAGCCCAAGACTCTTGGACCGCCCACGACAGCTGCAGACACCCTCCAGCCAACCACAGGCCGGCCGGCAATTCCTGGATGAGGCGAGCGGCGCAGAACGTTGGCGGTTTCAGCCGCATGGTCAGGTGGGTTGTTTGGGGGTGGCATGAAGGGGTAGCCTCACACCGCAAACCAACCCAGCTTTGACTTGTACACCATTGCACCTTTTCTGTGAGCGGAGTACCTGGCCCGTGGCAATGCCGCCACAGGTTTCCGTTTTGAATGGTTTGGTCGAAGAAAAAGAGCGCGATTCCTGGTTTACTTTGCGCTTCTATCATCTACTGCCGTCTAGTTTCCAAAAAGGACATGCATGTGGCTGTGGGTCAAAACCAATGGTACCATTTTGGGGTAATTAGGTGCACCACCCATTCTAGAACCCATTTTGGTGGGGATTGGATGTTCACTGGGGGTACGATTTGGCTTTTGACCCATGGCCATGTCTCGTGCAGAAAAGGGCCCTTCCAAATTTCCTCCGGGGCCCAGCTCCGAAAGTCCATGGCCTGTGCTTCGAAGCTGACTCGATGAACACACCAAGTTCTCCGATGCAACTGGACTAGCCCAAAACCTGTATCGGTCTTCCAAAACGGTTGACCCTACAGGTGCGTGACTTGGCCTTTTTTCTGTCCAAGGTTCACCTTTAGTTGGGGTGGCGCCTGCAGCAAGCAAGAAACACCATACTATAAGGGCCCACATGATTACAATGAGGTTGGGAACTTGAACGCCAAATCGAGTCACGATCCCGAGGTGATGATGTGTAGTCATTTAGCCCGTATGTTAAGCTTTTTGCGCGCATGTGGTCGGGAAGCAAGCAGGATAGACGAACATCTTTTGGGTGTGCCGCGTTTTAGCGCAGTCATCCAGGGTGCTCCGACCCTCAAACCACCTTTCCTGGAGATTCATTATCCTTGAATTTCCCGGTAGTTCTTGTATTTAACTTGCTGTTCCTAAATATCGATGTTTTTTCATGAAGTCGGCTAAAACTGCTAAAACTCATATATGTTCTTGAGATTGCAGAATTTGTCCTTTTTTACGTTTCCCCGCCCGTAATTACCCGCAAAACACCCGCAAAACCCCGCAAACGCCCGCAAATCAGCAAAAGACGGTTTTTGGGTTCTGGCCGTCCAAACTCCCAGATTCCCTTTAGAACGTCCAACACTCCCAAACCTACTAGGAAAAGGCCGGAGAAGGAATCTTCAGGTTGGGTTGAAGTTGGTTTAAAGTTGTTCTTTTCCTTTTCCAGGGGCTCTAGGAGCAACCCCCCTCCCTCAATAAAGCATGGAATGGGGGGGTGGTATCAACACCTTTTCCCCGGCTCTGCACACTGCACGCTGGGTCACACTTTTTCCAGGTGACACCAAGTCATCCAGGAAATGGCCACTATTCTATCAAACCGCCGTAAAGACAGGTGTTTGACCCGCATTGGTGGCGAGACTCAGCTGTAACTTACTTTTTGTTTGTACTTTTTGGTTTTCTCCATCACTACTGTGCATGGACGCAATTTCGCACCACCAAAGAAATTGGGGTTTCTGATGATTCCCCTTCCGCAAGTTCCAGCAAACCATGGCTTCCCCATGGTTTCACTTCGTTTTTCGTGAGAAGCCCGCCCATGCGTCCGACGCGTCGTGCCAGGTGCACGGCCCGATGGACGCCCGCCGGGGGACCCAAAAAACAAGAAGCGCGCCGGCCGGAGCATGGAGTTTGCGTTGTGTTTTGTCGTGTCACTATCATCTTACATGGCTGTGGGTCCAAACCCTGTACCACTGGTGAACATCAAAATAGGTGGCAAATGGATGTTCATCCACCCCAAGAAGGAGCCATAGGTTATGGATCGTGGCCACATTTTTTCCGTCGACTAAAATGATGGTCGAAAAGGTCTAAATCCTAGGTTTGGGGCGATGGCAGGCTGGGGCAGCGCATCCAAGCAAATGTCGGTGGGCGTTTGCTGCCTTTGGGGTAATCCAAGAGCCGGCGGAGACAGCTGCCAGGTGCAAGAGCAGCTGAGCTTGAATCAGGGGCTGTTGTGACGCAGATCCATGTAGGGAGCGAAGAGCGTGTTGAAAGCAGGGTGCACAAGGTGTGGAATCCGCAGGATTCGGCGTCCAAAGTGTTGCTTAGAGTGAGTAGTTGCGGTGGAACCGATGGATAGATAGATAGATAGATAGATAGATAGATAGATAGATAGATACATAGATGAGTAGGCTCGGTAGATAGATATCTAACAAGATAGATAGATACACAGACGGATGGATGGATGGATGGATGGATGGATGGACGGACGGACGGACGGACTGACGGACGGACGGACGGATGGATAGAGGGAGGGAGGGAGGGACGGATGGATAGATAGATGGATACATGGATATGTATATAGCTAGACAGGCTGAAAGAGATAGATAAATATATATATATATATATATATATCGATAGATAGATGGGTAGATCGATAGATAGATCGATAGATACATCGATGGATAGATGGATAGACTATATTGACAGATTAGATAGACAGATGAAATATGAAAGATGGATAGATAGGCAGGTAGGGAGGCAGGGAGGTAGCGAGATAGGTAGAAAGAATGAAAGAAAGGTAGGTAGATAGGAGAGATTAGAGATAGGTATTTAGATAGAACGATACGACGAGAGGCTAGACGCACAAACACATAGAACGCCTTATTAGACAGGTAGATAGTTAAGATAGATGAGATAGAGCTAGGCAAGATAGATAATTTGATAAGAAGAACAAGACAGATGCGGTCGATAAGGTAAATAGGATGGATAAGACAGATAAGACAAATACGACAGATAGGATAGATAGAACAGATAAGATAGACATATGGGTAGATGCCAGGGCAGATAGATGAATGGAAATATGACAGTGAAAGATAAATACGACAACGGTCAAGAAGACAACTAACAAATAGACAACCATACATCTATGTTCAACAAGGTAAAGGGAGATGAGGGAAAGAGAAGGAACAATATACAAATACAGACATGTAAAGATAAACATGAGGAAAGAGACAGAGAGAGAGAGAGAGAGTATGCGAAAGAGAAAGATAACCAAAGTTATCATAATATGTTTGATGCTTTCTCCCACCGGCTTTGCCGGCTCTACTGGTGTGTCCCAGAATGCAAGTATTATGGGTAACGGAAGGGTATCCCCAAAAACGGGTGCCCTAAGCATCAGAACCCTCCATTGCAGGGGGAAGGGTTTTTTGGAGTTTGGGTTGTTTTTGGTTCCCTGTAAAAGGAGCGAGCGCAGAGCCATGCCAAAAGGATGGCGGGATTTGGACTGGGACGAGTAAAATCATCGGATTCCTTTTGTTTCCCAGCAAAGCCCAAACCCCGTATCCTCGCTTCCGTGGAAGCTCCGACCCCCGGACTTGGTTCTAGTGGCGGTTCCATGCTTGCAGAGTACCAACTACAAAGCGAAAAAGAATCTACCCTCCAAAAATAGTCACCCTTTTGCCCACCCCACCCCACCCTTTTGCTGAAGCTCCAGTCTCCGGCGCTCGGCAACGACTCAAAGTGGGCCTCATCGAACCTCGCGTCGTGGTGCCGGATTTTGTCCATCCCCAGGAGTGTCTGCCCTATTTTATTGCGAAGTCAGCGAGCGGGGGCAAAACGAGCGAAAGCCATGATAAAGATCCTTTGGGGATCCGATTCTTATTTCAGCTTTTGGAGTTACAGTAAAGATTGCAAATGGGTTGCCAAAGCTTTGGTTCCCAAATCTAGTACCATTTGCAGATAGTTTGAAAGGGGCCGTGTCAAACCGAAGCATAGCGATAGTTGGGAGTGGGCAGATTGGACAGGGGGGGTTAAAGCAGCATGTGTGCCCCACGGACTTGTTGGATCAGAGCTGGGGTCTCCCTAGCCTTCGTGTAAGGCGAAATCAAGAAATCGCAGGCCCGAAGAAACCCATGTCGTTGAATCCATCGTTTTTTTTTCCTTCTTTTTTTTTGCCGGAGAATCAGCAGAAACCGTGGGGTTTATGGACGAAATCCGGTTCGCGCCACCTAAAAAAAGCAAACATGGTTGAATCCCTTGGTTGCGGATATCAGGCGACTCGAAAATCATTCCGGGGCTTCTGAGCTGTGCAAAATGGATTCCGCAACCACAGTCGAGGCATTGCCTGGGGCGAAGAGGAGATTTGGGTCTTCTTCTATGCCGAGCGCAATCGCGGAACCAGCACTGAGGCCGGATGATTGGAGCACTCAAAACCCGGGTAATTGGAGGGTAAGGGACAATACCAACCGGAAATGGGCGCAGCCGCCGTCTTAGTTCTTTGCATGCCATGTTCGTAGGTGTTGATTTTGACTCATTCTGGGCAAGGGGGGGGTTGGACTTGCGATAAGAGCTCCCCATTTTTGCAGGATGGAAGCTGACAGAAGAGCTTCGGAAGACTGCCATCCTTCTGAAAAGGTCTTCTGTCCACTTGACAAGGCCTTGGTGGACGAGGGTGTGACATGGGGATGGAATTCCCATTTCGGAATCGCAGAAATGGGTTCTCCGTGCTGAGATGCAACGGGGTTGCATGGCGTGGTTTGCACGGTTGCAACATTTGCGGATTTTGACTCGCGGTGTTCCCTTCAAAATCAAGCAACCCACACTGTTGTTCGGTCTTCTCTCCCTGGCAACTGGAGTTCTGATGATTGCTGCTTGGGATTCCTCATCTGAGGTTCGCTCAAAATCTCAAGTGTCTATGGTGTTCTGAATGTCCACAACAAGCAAGGGACTCATTCAAACTTTATACTAGCCTGTTTTAGTAGTAAACAAACAGTTCCCCGAGTGGTTTGGCTATTTCTTTCAGAAGGTGAGAATCGTTCCATGCCCATGTGGGTAACAGCATTGCCCTTGGCTGACTGAGTTATTTGCGGGTGAAAATGAATAGTTTTCATAGGAGTATTCTGTGATGTTTTGGCCTTTGAATTTTGCTCGGGGAAGGAAAGGGCCTGCCTTGATCTTTCTTCCGGACAGAACATCAGTTTGCATGTTTTTCTTTGTTTGAAGCCCAGAGCATCAAGAAGGTACCTGCTTTTCTTATTGCCCTTGGACATTGTCGAAGAAACGGGTGTTTTTCGCACATGAAGTCCTTGGAAGGAGGCGATCATCATGACATGCTAAAAGGGCGCGATTGATCTCGATATCGTGCCCGAATCGTGAAAATGCCTGTACTTAGAGTTTCTGGGAGGATTGGTCCAAGGGTCTCCTCAAACACTACTTCATGTTTTAGTGTAGACTAAAACTGAAACAAATTCGGAACATCTTTAAAAAGATAAAAAATAAAATAAAAATGGGGCAAGTCCAGGTCAATGGACGCCCCCCTCCAACGACGGCGCTGGCGCCGCAGGTTGAGCGGGGCATGCACGGCGCCCCGCTGCGCCTGGAGTGGGGACCATGCCAAGGCGCCAAGCCTTTGCTGCTATTCTCACCCAGCCAGTGGACACAGTTTACACTTTTTTCCTTGGTGGCTCTCCCTTTATTTTAGTGGTGGCCCAAAAAGTGTACACTTTTTTTGGGCTGGTCACTGGCCAAGTGTTGGATCTTTAGACTTCAACTTTTTGGATTCCCCTCATGTTTCCTTTTAGCCAGCAAAAAGTTAAACTTTTTGCTAGGGGATCTACAGCACACAAGAAGCTCGCAGAGTTGCGGCCTTGAGTATGGAGGTTTGGTGGCTTGGACGTTGGCTACCAAAACCCCATGTATCCCCACCGAATTTTGATGTCCACCGAAGGGACCCCTATTCAAATCCACACCCAATATATGTCTCTGACAAAATTATTGCCTGTTGATGGGTTGAGGAGGACGTGGGGGGGGAGACAAACCAACTTGTCTGCAAAAACTAGGGGGGCAATTTCCCATGTCCTCTTCCAGCAAGTCATTTTGCCGGCGCTCACATGACAAGGGGCCAGAAAGTCCGACAAAAGTCGTTTATTGGGGGCTTGACTATCTCAGTCATGAAGCAACTTGGCCTGGCGTGAAGTTTCATCCAGCCTTTCGGATCTTTCAGGGATCCATTTCCACCAGCTTTTCGGCGCGCCTCTTGGCACCCAAAGCGTAGGGACCGTAAGGAGTAAGCAAAGGGCGTAGGGCGAGGTCGATCCGTTCAGACCAGGGACTGCCCCGGAGTTCTTGAAGGTTTGGTCCTGAGCAATGTATTTTGGAATGTTCTAAAATGGCTGCATTGTGCGGCGTGTTCCCACTCCAGAAGGTTTTGCTCTCCCTGTACATGCTGTGCTGATTTTGACAGGTGGGGACATGGTGGAATTTTTAGCTCACCTACCTGATGTCACTTGTGTCCCCCGGCTCAAAGGCAGAAGCTCCAACATCGGGATTCCAGAAAACGGTTCGGATGCAGTTGTGGATCCACCCCTGGATATTAAAAGAGTACCAGCAGAGTACCAAAAAGGGCCTACAGGGGCTGAGAACCGGCGAAATCCACAAAAAGCGCATCCAAGCCGTTTTCTAGAGGCATGAGGTGACACGGAAAGTTGAACTCGAAATCCCGAAGTCGCACAGCGAGAAGCCATGGGAACTAAGCCGTGACCTTTGTTTGGTAACCGGGAATCGAATCAGAATCCAGGGGTTCTTACAGGATGTCGTCCATCCAGAATTGAAGTATCAGGCGATACCCCCACCTAAAACAAGGCGTTGAGTCACGTGGGATTGGTTCTCCATTCCGCTTCAGCCATAAGGTCCAACTAGCCGATGGGCCGAATGGGGGCGTACCCCAAACTCAGTGGCGAACAACTGTTGGAAACAGCTTGTTCAGGGCCCATTCAGGGCACATACCTAAAATCATGCTTATACATGGTTGCAAAGTGGGTTGAGTTCATTCCGAGCATGGAGTTCGGACCGCGCGTTTGAAGGGAAACAAACCAAGAAACTACAAAAAATCCTTGGACAGCCATGTTTGTGTGTGTGTGTGCACCTTTTGGTTTCCCTAGGCAACCCCAACTAGATCCCCCAGTAGTGCCCTTTTATCCTACTAGAATAGACTACCGAAAAAGTTAATGCCCTTATTTTAACCCCTCTACTGGAGGACCTAGCCAAAAGGACACCAAGGATTTTTGGTACCGCCGATGCTTCTCTCGCCAGTTTGGGAGCTGTACCGAACAGACAAGGCCAGTGAGCGCGCACGGGGCGGAAAGGTGGTTCGGGTGCCTATGGGTTTGTTTGGGCCTTTAAAGGTTTTCTATGGTTTTCTATATTTATTGCCGACATACTGCAAGGACCTGTCTTTTTTGAGGGAATACGGTGTCTATGAAATGCCCCTTTTCAGGTTGGTTGAAAGGGGAGCAAAGGAAAGTCATCATTTGAGCAACGGTCTATGTTTGCCGCCATCTATTGTAGTTAGGTTAAGTTATTATAGTTGCTACACTCACCAAAATACCATGCAGAAGAATGCGGCTTAGCCATGGGGAGCTTGAGGGGTTGCCAAAATGATGGTCGTGGGTGGCAAAAATGCGGCATACCCCGAAAGTTATTGTGATGTGAGGGGGTGCCTTTTTAGGATGTCCGAAAAACTTGCAGCAAAACGGCACACTATGTCTATAACAGGCAAATAATAAAGTTGTAGATTGTGATGTGTGCGATGTTCCAATATTCTAAAGTTTACGTGAAGATGATACATAGTAAGAGATAAGCAAGATGACAATTATGATCGTTGTTCACATTCTTTTTCTTGGATCGATTAGTCTCTACACAACGTGATATAACTTTCACAACTTGAAATGCAAGAATGAAGATATGATCAAATGAAGCCTTAGAAGTTAAACATTCTGTAGCAAATGAACGCTTAGAATCAACTACTTGCTGTGTTGCTGAAATATTTTTTCGTTGGCGATTCATCTATTAGACACACATGATGGGACATAGAACCCCGACATGAAGAAAACCATATTTATTGTTCTTCACCCTTCTATTGATTGCTTGCTATCCATTTATCTAATTTTGAACTCTTCATTGAGTTCTTAGTTCTTCTCTTATTGGTAATTGTGTCTGCTCGTTTCTTTTGGTTTTGAGGTCAGGTTATGAGGGTTAAACCGGTTCATCAAGTTTCTGTCTCATTCTCGGCTTGCCATTTTTGCCAAGCCACCATGTGGTATGGTAGAAACTCCTGGCCACCGGGGGTTACGTACATGATTTACTTGACTAGGGGTGAATTGGGGTCAACTGAGGGGGGAACCACTTAACTGGTCAGGAAATCTGAAAGAAAGGAGTCTAGACAACCTTTGCAAGGGTTCCCGCAAGAAGCATGGGGCAAAGTAGCGAAGCAAAAGCCTCAGAGCGTCTTTCAGAGAAACCACGGGATGGTGGTTCGTGCCACGCACCGAGCTTATCCATGAGGAAGCGGTTTGTTCCATGCGCAGACGGCAAAACATGTCTACACGCGTACCCGCATCCATTTCTGGCCCTGGTATCTCCTAGTCACGCGTGAAATGTGTATTTCAATCGACGGCCGTTCAAGCGAATATCATGGTGTCTCTGATCCTGCTTGTTTCCAGTGACCTGCACATGCACACATCAGGAACCCTACACAGAAGCGCCAAGGGTTAAATACTCAGTCGCAGGAACTGCGGCCCCAAGAAACCCTCTACGGTGGGACGTGTCTCCAGTTGCCCTTTGACCGAAAAAGTGGCCTTCGGGAGTCGGCCACACACTTTTTTCAGGTATGAAAACCGATTCAGGTAGATGATCCGGTTAGTAAGGGACAATCCCCTGGCCACAAATAGCTGCGGAATTGTCCGGCTTCGAAATTCTTGAAGCATGGAACTGGGTTTACGACTCGACCATTTCTAGTACCGGGTTTTGATTGTGACTCACGTGTCGAATCGCCGCCGGTGACTCGGAAGGTCTTTGCGCCCGAGCAGTGCGCTTGGCTAGGCGCGGTGCCCCTTGAAGCAAGGCTCGAGTGGCACAGGAAACCGGTGCCCCTTGAGGCGCTTGAGGTGTCAAAATGGGGGGAGCCAAGAAATGGCATGGCAGTCCTCGTGGCTTCCAGGTGAAAAGGGGGGGGTAAAAAGCAAATGCTCAGCAAGCGAAGGACTCAACCACCTGCCCTGTTCAAGGCCAATCCTTGACTTCCATTTGCTGAAAGGAA
>CAUJNA010001001.1:2299291-2321791 GCA_963377175.1 Effrenium voratum | reverse complement strand
ATTAGATGTTGAAACGGTGTCTACTTGTTTTTTTTTTTTAATTGTGTGATTAGAACTTAAGTAGAATAAGGACATAGGTCTAGTAGAGTTTATATTTTTCTAAACATTTAAATAGGTGTTTTGAAATAGTTCTTGTATATAGTTGGAATCCTTATTTCAATTTAGATTTTAAAGGACTGAGAGCTTCAATGAACCAATTGGAATCCAAATCGAAATTAACACTGACACATCCTAATTTAATTTCTAGTTTTATAGGTGATGTAAATACACCGCATATACCATTGAAACCGACATTTGGAGGGGGTAGCACATATATATATATATATATATATATGTATATATCCGTATACACATATATATATATATAGTTTTGAGGGGTCTTTGGAAAGGCATGTATGGTTTGAAGGGTCTCTAAGTTCTGACTTCACGTATTGGTTTGTGACTGGCAAATATTATAGTGCTCAGTGCCGACGAAAAGCTCGGACGGACGAAACATGGGGTAGGCCAAAGGATACGTCTATTCATTCATGGGATCTCTATCCCCCCACCAAGGCAGCCCTCAATTGTGGGCCTAATTTTGGGGAGTTGGCACATCTTTTGTAAGGGGGGACAGTAATCAGGTTGCAAGTGGCAGGGAAGGTACACAAATCGTGCAGCACAAGGGTCACCGTCGGTATCTTGGGAGCCCAAGATCAACGAAACTCCTGTTTGCTTCACAGAGCGTCCAATGTAAGAGGGGCTCCGTGAAAGCTCCGGTTGACATGTTCTGGGGTCCTCCTCGACTTTGCCTTCAGCGATTCCTTATTTGAACATTAATGGAACGGTCCCCAAAAGCGTTTTGAATGAACGGCTGTAGTATACCTGTAAAGAAGTCTTGGAGTGGCTGCACACCCTGGAATGCTTGTGGAACCCCAAAGAATCTGGTGGAGTTCCCCCTCCCCTCATGACATTTTCCGCGTGCAGCGAAAGGCGTCGGCTGCGAGCTGCGGCGATGCCTCGAGCTCAGCTGTTGGCGTTGATGCGCCGACGCCCAAAGCTCACGTGGCTGTGGTTGTCGAAACCGTTTTGGGATCTCATTTTGGTTGGTAGGTGAATTCACCGCCCATTTTAGAACCCTATTTTAGTGGTTGGATTGGGATATTTTGGGGTTTTCGGTGCACCACCCATTTTAGAACCCATTTTAGTGCGGATTGGGATGTTCGCTGGAGGTACGATTTGGGTTTTGACCCATGGCCACGTTAAACCCCAAAGCCTAGCCGTGCCCAGCGGTGCCTTTGTTCCGATAGCGAAAGAATTCTGTTGTTCCCAACAACTTGTTGTCATCTTCCGGGGACACTCAGCTCCCCAGTGGGTTGCTTCCTTTTTTCCTTTCTTTGGCCTGCCGAAGGGTGGACATATCGGTTTTGGGAGCCCCTATCGTTGTTTGGGTTCACGCTGATGGAAATGGAGTTTACCAGTGGGCTCCTACTGGTTTTTGATGGTCAGTTTGCCGAGCATTCCTGTGCCTTTAAGTCAAAAAGCTCTTATTTTCGCGTTGCTGTATGATTGTCTTTTACGCGGGCACCCCCGCAAAAAATGGTGGTTTCCTTTGGTGTCCCTTCAAAAAACCACAAAAAGGTACCCTACCAAAAAGACGGATGCATATGTCTTGCACGTACGGGACTGCATCAGCTGCCAGTTTTCTGGCCCCAGGCGCGTCTTTTTGAGCAAACGGCCTTCTTCCATTTGCAAAACCCATGGGAGAAAGCCGCTTTTTGACAAGAGCCACGGTTGACTTCCATGAAAGGAAATCGATTTGGGTGGCTCAAAATTAAACAGGAGGGGTTACGCAGGTGTTGGTCCATGTTTCCACTTACCAGGGTTCCATGTTGGTACCGGTTTTTTGAGCCACTGCCGTTTCACTACTGTACATATGTTCTCATTGTTTCCAGGCCGAAAAAGCAAATGGACGCCCGGGGAAGGCATCAGGTCTTCGTTGGGCCAGGAGGCTTTTGCTGTGCCAGGAGCAAGCACAGCATCGCAGGCTCATCGGCTCGCCCTTGTACCAACTTGTTTTGGGGGAGATTCGATTCCCCTACTAAAATAGACTGCAGAAAAAACAGGGTACCCTTATTCTAGCCTCTCCACTGGAGGACCTAGTGGCGCTTCTTCTGCGCCCCTTCGTTCCGCAGAGAGGCGGCGACGACGTCCTTTGCACAGCAACTTGTTTGTCTTGCGGGTTAGCGACGATGTCCTGAACGCGTACACCCACCCAAAACCGAACCTAAGCCCATCCCAAGCCCGCCCTAACCGAACCTAACCCACGCCCAAAGCCACCACAAACCCACTAACACAACGCTAAGCTGAACTCACGCGCCAGCCCTATGCCCACCTCAACTCACCTCAAACCCACAACCCCATGTTAAAATGGACCGGGCCAATTCTCATACATGTCGGACAAACTATATATATATATATATAATCTTGGTGGCTCCCAGCCATCCCCTGAGCTTTTTTTTTTTTTTTTTTTTTTTTTTTTTTTTTTTTTTTTTCGCTTTGTACTGCTTAGCAGGGGGTTCCATGTGACCCACTAAAAGGTTAAACTTTGAGTGGGGATCTGAAACCGGGCAGCCCATATATATACTTTAGAGCCTCCGGCTCAGTCCGCCGACATTGTCCTCTCCCTTTTCTCCTTCTTCCTCTCTTCCTTGTCTCCCTTGTGTGTTCTGTCGTCCTCTCTCCCTCCCTCTGCTCCCATCCTCCCCATCCCCCCAAGCCTCTCTCTCCCCACTCTCCCTCTCTCGTATGTATGTATGTATGTATGTATGTATGTATGTATGTATGTATGTATGTATGTATGTATGTATGTATGTATGTATGTATGTATGTATGTATGTATGTATGTATGTATGTATGTATGTATGTATGTATGTATGTATGTATGTATGTATGTATGTATGTAATGTATGTATGTATGTATGTATGTATGTATGTATGTATGTATGTATGTATGTATGTATGTATGTATGTATGTATGTATGTATGTATGTATGTATGTATGTATGTATGTATGTATGTATGTATGTATGTATGTATGTATGTATGTATGTATGTATGTATGTATGTATGTATGTATGTATGTATGTATGTATGTATGTATGTATGTATGTATGTATGTATGTATGTATGTATGTATGTATGTATGTATGTATGTATGTATGTATGTATGTATGTATGTATGTATGTATGTATGTATGTATGTATGTATGTATGTATGTATGTATGTATGTATGTATGTATGTATGTATGTATGTATGTATGTATGTATGTATGTATGTATGTATGTATGTATGTATGTATGTATGTATGTATGTATGTATGTATGTATGTATGTATGTATGTATGTATGTATGTATGTATGTATGTATGTATGTATGTATGTATGTATGTATGTATGTATGTATGTATGTATGTATGTATGTATGTATGTATGTATGTATGTAATGTATGTATGTATGTATGTATGTATGTATGTATGTATGTATGTATGTATGTATGTATGTATGTATGTATGTATGTATGTATGTATGTATGTATGTATGTATGTATGTATGTATGTATGTATGTATGTATGTATGTATGTATGTATGTATGTATGTATGTATGTATGTATGTATGTATGTATGTATGTATGTATGTATGTATGTATGTATGTATGTATGTATGTATGTATGTATGTATGTATGTATGTATGTATGTATGTATGTATGTATGTATGTATGTATGTATGTATGTATGTATGTATGTATGTATGTATGTATGTATGTATGTATGTATGTATGTATGTATGTATGTATGTATGTATGTATGTATGTATGTATGTATGTATGTATGTATGTATGTATGTATGTATGTATGTATGTATGTATGTATGTATGTATGTATGTATGTATGTATGTATGTATGTATGTATGTATGTATGTATGTATGTATGTATGTATGTATGTATGTATGTATGTATGTATGTATGTATGTATGTATGTATGTAATGTATGTATGTATGTATGTATGTATGTATGTATGTATGTATGTATGTATGTATGTATGTATGTATGTATGTATGTATGTATGTATGTATGTATGTATGTATGTATGTATGTATGTATGTATGTATGTATGTATGTATGTATGTATGTATGTATGTATGTATGTATGTATGTATGTATGTATGTATGTATGTATGTATGTATGTATGTATGTATGTATGTATGTATGTATGTATGTATGTATGTATGTATGTATGTATGTATGTATGTATGTATGTATGTATGTATGTATGTATGTATGTATGTATGTATGTATGTATGTATGTATGTATGTATGTATGTATGTATGTATGTATGTATGTATGTATGTATGTATGTATGTATGTATGTATGTATGTATGTATGTATGTATGTATGTATGTATGTATGTATGTATGTATGTATGTATGTATGTATGTATGTATGTATGTATGTATGTATGTATGTATGTATGTATGTATGTATGTATGTATGTATGTATGTATGTATGTATGTATGTATGTATGTATGTATGTATGTATGTATGTATGTATGTATGTATGTATGTATGTATGTATGTATGTATGTATGTATGTATGTATGTATGTATGTATGTATGTATGTATGTATGTATGTATGTATGTAATGTATGTATGTATGTATGTATGTATGTATGTATGTATGTATGTATGTATGTATGTATGTATGTATGTATGTATGTATGTATGTATGTATGTATGTATGTATGTATGTATGTATGTATGTATGTATGTAATGTAATGTAATGTAATGTATGTAATGTAATGTAATGTAATGTATGTATGTATGTATGTATGCATATGTATGTATGTATGTATGTATGTATGTATGTATGTAATGTATGTATGAAATGTATGTATGTATGCATGCATGCATATGTATGTATGTATGTGTATGTATGTATGTATGTATGTATGTATGTATGTATGTATGTATGTATGTATGTATGTATGTATGTAATGTATGTATGTATGTATGTATGTATGTATGTATGTATGTATGTATGTATGTATGTATGTATGTATGTATGTATGTATGTATGTATGTATGTATGTATGTATGTATGTATGTATGTATGTATGTATGTATGTATGTATGTATGTAATGTATGTATGTATGTATGTATGTATGTATGTATGTATGTATGTATGTATGTATGTATGTATGTATGTATGTATGTATGTATGTATGTATGTATGTATGTATGTATGTATGTATATGTATGTGTATGTATGTATGTATGTATGTATGTATGTATGTATGCATGTATGTATGTATGTATGCATGTATGTATGTATGCATGTATGTATGTGTATGTAAGTAAGTAAGTAAGTAAGTAAGTAAGTAAGTAAGTAAGTAAGTAAGTAAGTAAGTAATGTAATGCATGTAATGTATGTACGTATGTATGTATGTGTGCATGCATGCATGCATGCATGCATGCTTACATACATGTATGCATGTATGTATGTATGTAATGTATGTATGTATGTAATGTCATGTAATGTCATGTAATGTAATGTAATGTACTGTAATGTATGTATGTATGTATGTATGTATCCTTGCACTTCCCCTTTGCTCCCCAGTATTTCCCGCAAAAAAACACGGTTTTTCCAGCGTTTTCGCAAAGAGGACGTCCAAAAACATTGAGTTTTTCCAGATTTTCGGCAAAAGGATGCAGGAAGCCCAAGCCAGCAAAAAAGCCGGCAGGGGGAATCGAGCCTGGGACCCCTGTTTTGCGACACCGGCTCCCCGAAGACTACGTTTAGTGGAACGTCATCAAATTGCCGCGCGGTACGTGGGGGACCCCCCCCCCCCTCCCCCTAGGGGGGGGGTTAGGGGGGGGACCTCTAGTAAGTATCCGACACGCCGAGCAACGTCGGCGGATATATATATATATTAATATATATATATATAGAGATATATATATATGTAAGTACTCATATATATATATATATATGTATGATCCCTTTTCCTTCAGCACGGGCCCAGCCAAGTCTTTGTTGATCGAGGCCAAGAAGACGCATCGCAGGCGTGGTCTGCGCAGGGGGGGCCCGTGGGCGCGTTAGCATCACGCAGGTGGCTGGTCTGCTTCGTTGACAAAGTGTTTGCCACCAGATAGCGACTTGCGTGTGACTTGCTTGAGCCAAACCACCAACCAACTCTAGACATTGGCGGCGTTGGCGGCTCCCTTCCAACTTCCTCGGGTTGATGCGATATTCGTTTCACCAAAAAAGCAAATTGCAACTGGCAGCTAATGCTGCGTGATGCTCGCCAGCCACCAGAGTCCAAGTTAATTTCCTGCCCAGGATGACATTGGGCAACCTCTGTAGATTTTGGCTATTGTAAAGAAAAACTGAACTCACCTAGTTCCAAACTTATATGGGTGTGCCGTTTTGAGGCCCCAAAGTGTGGTTCTCCTTTTAGGGTTCCTTTCCAACCTCCTAGCTTTCGCAAAAAAAAAAAAACAGGCGCTTCTCCTCGATTTGTGGCCTTCAAGGAGAGAGCAGGGATACAGGCGGAACCAGGGATACGGGAGGAGTCCCTCTTTATGGGAAATGGCGCCAATGGAATCCGCGTAAATATCCCCACTTCCTCCGTATCCCCGCTTGTTTGTTTGTCCAAGAAGGTACTGTGGATGGAAGGAATCCTGCACCTTGAACCACTGTTTGTTGGTATTCATAGGTTGCGTCGAATCAGACACCGTTGGCTTTCTTAGTTCGGCGGCGATGGACGCCAGCCTCCCGAGCAGCTTCCAGTGAATCGCCCGCGATGGGTCGCGAAAAGCATGACACACCCCGTTCTGGCTGCCACTTGTCTTCAACTTGATGTTGCAGCCCGTTTCACAGGGACTTACAACCATGGTAGGTTATCCTCCATTTGCTGAAATGAATATGTTTTACTTTCCCCTGTTGGTTTCAAAGGGAATCGATCTCACTACTGGACATATTTTCTCATTTTTTCCAGGGGTCTTAACAAAAGGTAGGCTACAACCAGGGATACGCACCAATGCGCGATTTCCCAAGCGATCGTTCTGCAGGTCTTTCACCTTGCCGGGTGGCAGAGCTGGCGCCAGAAAGGAGACGGGAAGATGCGCGTGCGAGGGATGGACAAAGGGTTTTGTGGCCCTTTAAGTTGAATATGTTGAGGGCTTCTCAAAATTACTTTTTAGGGGCGGTGTCCCTTTCAACCTCCATGTCGAGGGTTAATTTGAGGATGTCACGTTCAAAGGTTCCAGTGGTTGCCCCTTTGCTTTTCGACTTGCTTGGTGGATCTTCTACCCAGTTCTTCGAGTTTCTGTTGGTTTCCCGGCTTTCTTCCCGCTTTTAGGGGATGGGTTTCGCTTGAACAACGTGTTCGACTTGTTGTGAGTTGTTTGACCCTTGGCGGTCAAACCCCATCGTTGGACGCTTCACGCATTTGTTTGTTGCCACAGTTCAATGGTGGCTGCGGCCAAACCTTCCATTTGCTGAAGAATAAAGGGAGTTTATCACTACTGGACATATTTTTCCATTTTTTCCAGGGGTCTTAACCAAATGGAAGCTTACAACCAGTTGTTAAGTACTTACATCGCTTGGGACTTAGCTAACCCAAGTTCCAGGAGACGTACAGCCATAGTAAGTGGCTTGAAGCTAGGGTTACTGGCCATTTAGCTATCTCCCAGACCGTCGAAGCCACCAGCCCAAGAACCCAACTCTATCGGCGGGCTCCCCTGACCAACCCAGCCAGCTGGATGTTCAAAGAGTCCTTTTGCTTGTTCTCCGTCTATTGCTTGAATGCTGTGCCGCCAATCAACTGCCAAGTAGTCTGGCAACGGCGAGTGGCGAGATGGAATCATTGATTTGCTGCGGAGTCTCAATCAAACAGCGTCCCTCTTTTTTCCCTATACCGTTTGCCGATCAGAATTAACCAGCCCCGTGTTCAAAATACCTGAACAAAGAAAACCATACCTTGCACAGCCTGCAAAGCAAGCGTCGAAGAACAGCACGGGATCCAGCAAGTGCAGAAAGGCTTGGGTTTAATCTGTTTCCCCAAGCATCATGAACAAGCAAACATGTTTCATCATCCCTAAATGAAAAGCACAAGGAGATAGATGTTTCACCTCTTCCAGTTACCTCTTAGCCCCGGTTTACTTAGCAAATTGCTGAATGGTTCGCTTTGCCATGGTTACCAATTTACCCGGGTTTTGGGTGCCCGACTGGTTGTACCAAGTGCGTAGCCGCTTGAAATGGTGTGTCTCAAAGGTTCGTGGACCGCCCCCGCAAGTTGTGATCTTCAACTTTTGGGCCCAACCTGAACCTCCCCCATCCTCCCCCCCCCCCCCAACACGGTTGTTGTTGCGAAACATTTTCCCCATGTTTGCTTATTGTGGTTTAGTGGTGGAAATCCAACCACTTAACTGCTAACATTTGAATTTTGCCCCCCTTTGAACGTCAACCAAGCCAACTTGTGACTTTATGTTTGGTGTCCACTTAAAGCAGCCCGAAGAAATAGGCGGCCTCGAAAGAAAAGCCGAAAAGGAAGCCACGCCTCCCAAAGAGCTCGGCGCCGCATTTTTCGGCCCTTTGGACGGGGTTCCAACGTCTCGAGGGGTTCCGCAGGGCCTGCGGAGGGCTGCCTGCGGAGCGCCCGGGTGAAGGCCGGGAGTCAGGTGGGTGCGAAAGGAAGCAGCCCCCATTGCCTGAAATGAGTGGCTTGGGGTGGGGAGTCCTCTACGAAAACCAGGGGTTCAAATCCGAATCCGCCAATCTGCCATTGCCGGAAATGAGTATGTTTGCTGCCCACCAAAACCAAAGGGAAGTAGCCTCTCTTTTTGTGTGTGTGTTTGCGAAAAGAACCAAGGGCTGGCGCCCACTTGCTGAAATGAGTAGTGGTTTTGTTGTCCCTGCTGGTTTTGAAGAGAAAGTAACACTGCGGGACCTATCTGCTCATTCTTCCAGGGGGCGAAAAAGCGCATCCAGGCCTGTGAAGATGTGGAAAACCTGGTTGTAAGGTCATGTTCAGCGATACCAGGAGAATCCCCCTTATGACAAAGTAGTCATTGCCAGCCAACGCTTTCAAAAAAAGACGCACCCAACCTCCAGGTCTTTAAAGCGTGGACAGAGGGTAACCAAGAGGAATCCTTTCTTCGCCAAGAAATCCAGAAGAAGCCACGGTCCCTTCAGGACATTCATCTTCCAGGTCCCTCTCCACAGCTTCCATGTTCGTTGGAGGAGGAGTTGGATGTAGAGGGGTGCGAAACCTAGACCAACCCTGGACCAACTCCTGAATCCCCATGCAGGTTGCGGATGCCATAAAGCAAGTCTCCCCAAAAAGCTTCTGCAGGAGCCTAGCCATTGAGAAGTATGTACCTGTTGATAGCACTAAAGTCTTGCTGGTCAGGGAGCGTGGGAATGAACCCGACTGTCTTGAAGGAAAGCACCAGGGATGGCTCATAGGGTTTGTTGATGTCCATGTTTCCTTGCTACTTTCCTCTTGGGAAAGGGCCCTATGCACTTCCGCGTTGGCAAGAGGGTAGCAATTATTTCACCCTTGTGCCACTCCCGGCAAATTCACGTGGAAGGTTAGGGGGGGGCCAAAACAGGGCCCTCTTTATCATGGCATTTGGGGCCCTGTTTGTTCATTTGCAGGGGTGTAAACATATCATACCTGGTCGAGTTACTATGATTTGGCTACATAAAGCAACCCCAATTGAATCTGCAAAAAGGAGACCCTAAGTTAATCCATCTAACAATGCTACCCCTAGGTCCCCCAGTAGTGCCCTTTCACCTCTCTCTTTTTGGAGTTCCCCTACTAAGAATAGACCACAGAAAAAAGAGTTGGTACCAACTTCTTCCAACCACTCAAATCCGGAGGATTTGGACCCCTTCTTTGCCGCAGCTTGGCTTCTTGTTTCAACTTTTCAGCAAGACAAACCGCGGTTTTCTGAACCGCCGACGCCGCGGTTCGCGCCTCAGGCGGAGGAGCTGCTGGCCTTCCCCGCCGAGAACGTGGACCGCGCCGCGAATCCGCGAATTCGGTTTCGCCGCGCCGGGCGCCGGGTGCGGCGCATGCGTGGTGGGGGTGTTTGGTGTTTTTGGGTACCCAAAAAAAAAGGGATACCAAAAGAATGCTCAAGGGATACCAAAAAAAAAGGGTTTTTGGTTGTGCGCTCAAGGGATACCAAAGCTCGACTTCTTCTGGCCAATCCAGTCAAGAAGTGAGCAGGACGTGGCTGCGGCTCAAAGCTGAAGAGCTGGCGTTACGCAGGTGTTGGTCTTTGTTTCCATTTACCAAGGGGCCATTGTGGAGAGTCCATTTTTCGAGCCACAGCCTGTTTTGTTGTTGTTTTTCTTGAGGATATTTTTGTGCGAACGCCCCCTAGTGAAGTGGATCTCGTCCATCCGGACTCGTTTCTATGGTTGTGGGGTGCTGTTGAGCCAATTACCTCATGAACATGGGGAGAATGATGGTTGCAAGTCTTTGGCCCCTTCCTTATGATCCAAATACCGGGGAGCCCCCCCCCACCCCCAGCGGAGCTGACTTCCATCTATTTGCTTAAGATTCCCTTTGCAACAATGGAGGTTGTCCATCGCCACCCAGTTACTCTTTTACCAGGAGGGGGGGAAGCATGTACCACAACTTCCATTTGCTGATTTGTTTTTCCCCTGTTGGTTTTGAAGGGAATCTATCACCACTGGAAATATTATCTATTTTTTGGAGGGGTCTCAACCAAATGAAAGCGCAAGGGTGGCACGGGGAGAGGTCCTTGCAGGAAAATTCGGGACACCTTCCGACGGACAAAAGTTCGGGCCCTGTCAGTCTCCTGTTGCGGAAGCTGAGAACTAACGAAGAGGCTCATTTTTTGCGGGGATACCTACCTGGGTGTCTGAAAACTCCCGTGAAGAGGGGGAGGGATGGTGAAAAAGAAGAAGCTACGTGCCTCGATCTTGGATCAGAACAAACCTTTCAACTTGTTGACTTTGGCTGTTTTCCCACCGGCTAACAAACTGATTGACCCGGGCGCATACTTGCAGCAAGAAGTTGGTTCTGCAGGTCTCCCTCCTGGAGTTTTCGCGCGGAACCCGCAAAAAATATATATTTGGGTGTGTCTTGGAATAATAGCGGACTCAAAAAATGGTGGCACTCTCTTTCTCTCTCTCTCTCTCTCTTTCTCTCTTTTTCTCTTTCTCTTTTTCTCTCTCTCTCTCTCTCTCTCTCTCTCTCTCTCTCTCTCTCTCTCTCTCTCTCTCTCTCTCTCTCTCTCTCTCTTTGGTTTCCGTTTGAAGCAAACGAAGGCAGCCCCAATTGTCCAAGAGCAGTGCGATGAACTCCTCTGGGCGGCCAAGTGAGGGCGAGAGGGTCGGTTCTTCTCCCCTCCCCACCCAGACCTCCAGAGGCGCCCATGTTCCTTCCTTCTGGACGGCGTGTCATCCTTAAATGCAAAAACTAGGTCCTCCAGTAGAGCCCTTCTCTCCTTTTTTTTGGGGGGGGTTCCCCTGCTAAAACAGACTACAGACAAAACTTGGTACCCTTATTCTAGCCTCTCTACTCGAGGACCTAGAAAAGGTGCTGGTTTTTTGCCCGTATCCACTGTGGGTTTGGGCTATGATCGAGAGTTGCGTTCATATCCAAACACCCCTAGTCTCGAGTAGTCGCAGGGAATTCGCCCAGATGAATGGGGCCTGAAAAGGAGGAGGATGAGAAGAAGTGTTCGTCAGAAGAAGGCGAGTGCTTGCAACTGACAACCCCCTTGCAACCAAACTTGACTTGAGCTTTTGGTTGCCCCTTTACAGAGGCCCACAAACAAACAGCCACCCGTACATGGTTGCTAGGCCTAAGCAGTCTGCGGGCTACAAGGGCTGCAACCATGACCCAACTCCAATGAGTACAGAACCCTCTGGGTGAATTTTTGGGGAACCTCTGCTTCCCATGGCAGTTGGGGAACCTCTGCTTCCTATCTTCCCATCTTCCCATGGCTGGTCTGGGTGATGTTTTTGGGGAGCCTCCGCTTCCCATGGACGAACCTTCCCACGGCTGCTTCCCATGGCTGCTTCCCATGTCTTCCCATGGCTTCCCCGAACCCTCTGCTTCCCATGGCGTCCCATGTCCCATGGCTGGCAGGAGAAGAACTGGAACTTAATCCAGGGCCAGCGAAATCGCCTCTTTCTGGAGTACTTCGTCGAGCCTCACGTGGTGCCCGGGGTCTCGGGGGCCGCCGGAGCGCTGGCGCGTTCGCCGCGCGCCCGCGGCTGGGGGCGAGGAGCGTGGCCCTGGTTAAAAAAAGGCAGTGACGAGGGTGGCTTGCTTTGAGTGACATTTTCCGGGTTCTGAGAGGGGAAAAAAAACATAAGTGCCCCAAGTCTATGGTCCAAATGGGCCATAGACTGCTTGTGATACCTCGAATGAACCTCGAATGACCAACATTTGTATACCCTGTTCGCGCACCTTCAAAGGGAATATTGGGAAGGACATCAGATGGTTTCCGCTGCCAAGCCGAAGGGACAATCATTCGCCTCAGGCCGACTCAGTGAACTGCCAGACTTCCCCAGCTTTCGGGCCTTGCTGGTGCTCCGTAGGGAATCAGAAATGGAATGCCCCCCTATAAAGCATCCAACTGGCGGTTTCCTTTAAGGGGACCAAAGCCTGGGTTCATTCCCTCATTCCCTACTTATCGCACCAGCAAGTGAAACTCTTTGTGAAGATCATTGTAGTGATTAATAGAAAGTCGAGCGACTTTTCGTGACTTCACCAAGGAAGTGAACTCATTTCGGGGATCTTCCTGTCACCGTCATTTGACGCCTTCGGTGGCGCCGCGGGCCATTCTTCTGGGGTCACAGGTCCCTTGATTCCGTGGTTGGCGAAGTTCCTCGAAGGGAGTTCCCCTTTTCATGGTTGTTGTTGGGAAACATTTTACATGTTTGTTTATTGTGGTTTAGCGGGAAATCCCCACTTAACTGCTAAAATTTAATTTTTTGCTCCCCTTCCAACGTCATTGATTGGTGAGTTACTCACTCAGTAAGCCCCACAAAACGCTCCCTTTGTGTACCGGGGGCACTGGACAAGTAGGAAACCATTGACACAACACTAGTTTGGAAGTCAAAAGCTGGTTTGTATCTTGCACAGTCCTGCGCAAAAAGATATTGCCCATCCTTTTGGATATTCGATTTGCGCAGAAGTGCCAAGTGCAAGAAGACATCCCCCCAGCAGGGTCTTGACGAGTCAGCTCAGGAACCAAAAACACAGCAAGCGCGAGCAGCGCCGAAAACAGTTACGAGGCCCCACTTTCAGGTCAAGACCAACCACACCGGGGCAAGGAGTCCAAGTCCCCGGTCCACTAGGTCCCCCAGCTAGGTGCCTTTCTCTCACTCACTCAACCTTTTTTTTGGGGGAGTTCCCCTACTAAAATAGACTACAGAAAAAAAAGGTACCAACTTATTAAAACCTCTCTACTGGAGGACCTAGTCCAACCTCTGCAAGGGTCACTCAGTTCTCTTTGGCTTCGAGGCCGATTCTTCGTCTTTGCAGCCCTGTGTTTTGAGGAGACCAACGCTGAACGGGGCCCCAAACTTTCAGAGGCGAGCCCCAGCACGTAGCGCCATTCCTTTGTCCATATATGGCGATGTGACCCCCCCTTGTGCCATGCAGCCAAGAGCCCAAAAAATGCAATACCCTAAAAGAAGGCACGGCCCTAAGTGTCCACCATACTGTGGATGGACGAAATCCTGCAGCACCTAAGAAACCGTGGGAATGATTCGATTTCCCCAACGTAAATACCAACAAACCATGGTTTTGGCATTGTTTCTCGGGTGGTGCGAAATGGATTTTGTCCACAGCAGAGGGCCTCCCAAAACACCAAAACACGCTGGCCCAGCTTCTTCTCAGTTCCGCAGGCTCCAGGCGCACCTGCAGCGCGGAGACGGAGGCAGACGAGTCGCTTGGGACCTCTGTTCGGCCCAGCTAGGTGCACTTTTTTCACCCCTTTTTTGGGTGGGAGGGTTGCCCTTTACTAAAATAGAGAAGTTGGTACCCTTATTCTAACCTCTCTACTGGAGGACCTAGCCTTTTTAATTTTCTGGTGCTTGTCGACCAGCAAAAGGTTGGTTCGTTTGTAGCTGGCTACGTAGCGGACCATTGCCACGCAGGAAGAAAAAGGGTAACTTGTTTTATGGGGGGGTCCAAGTCTAGTCAAGTTTAGGTAGACTGAACAAGAAAGCGGAATCCGAATATTTTTTGGGGCACCGCGAAATTATGTTTTGAGGGGTGGTGTTCTTTCAAACATTGTCCGTTCGGTGGACCCAGTAGTTTGGGTCGCACCAGGTCATACCAGAGAGCAACTAAGTCATAATATGTGCCCAATGAGCGCCATATTGTCCTGCTTTATTTGGCAACACTGGCAAGACACCGGGAAAGCACCCAAAAAATGGGATTCCCGCGCTGAAACACGAGTGGGCACCGCACCATTCCAACCAAGAACCCCTGACATGTGTGGCAGGCTAAACGGACCTCAGTTGAGACTGTGCATGAGCGTAATCCCGCAACTTCCGCGGACGCAACCCTCACGAAAAACAGGACGAACCATCATCAACTGTTGCATCTCCACTTGCTCACTGGCCGGAGGATTTCGTCCAATAAACATCCCTTGGCTCTTGATCCCACTTGGCTCGCCACGCGCGGCAGTGCGGCAGGCATAGCTCTGGCCGGCCTCGAGCAAAGTTTCGTGTCCCGCTGGCCCTACGAGGCTCGTGTGTGGCTCTTGCGTGGCCTTTTGTGGGGCATCCGTGCCTGGGATGCACGGGGAAAATGGGACTTAGAAACGTGTCCGTAGGTGTCCTTTTTAGTTGTTTTGGTCAAAAAATAGATGGCCCTGGTTTACCTGGTGGTTTAATCATCTACCAGGGCCATCTACTTCCCCAAAAGGACACCTATGAATGTGTCGCTTTCTGCCTTCTGCGAGACTAGAAAACATCCCCAGAGGGGCGGCCCAGGTTACCACAGAAGGGGGTTGTTTCCCGATGTTGCAGAGTCTTTTTGCCAAGGGCATAGTTCTTGAGTTTTGGGACCCTTTTGGTGGGGCGGATGGGTTCAAAGGAAGCTAGAGAGATTCCAACCATGTTGAGGGCTTCCCTATTTTCTGGGCCTGCGGCCTCTAGCCGGCTACGCCTCTTTGAAGTTATACCATGTCATCTTATTTTTGTTGTATGAGAAACGTATCCTGCCCACCCCAACCCCAGATGATGCCGGGCAGCTTTCTGGGCCCCAGCCGGGCCCAAACCCAGAAGGCTGACATGGGGTCGCGCGCGCGCGCGCCAGAGGCCCCAGAAACAGCAGCCCAAAAAGAACAGCCCGCAAGCCAGCCCGGAAACGCAAACGCAACAAAACACGGCTGGGGTCGCGCGCGCGCGCGCCAGAAGGCCCGAAAACCAACGGGAAACAAGCAAGGACCGCGCAGCGCGCGAGCCAGCCATAGCAAAAGCAAAACGGACAGAACAACAGCCCAACGCTCAGCGCAGCAGTTTTTGGCGGTATTTACAGCATTTTGCAGAGCGAGGACCCAGCATCGCCGGCATGCCCGGCAGCGTTCCCTCCGATACCTTCTAAAAACCAGTGCTTCATGGGTCGACAGGCGTTTTGGAAGGAAGTCTTGATGATGCAGACCAAGCCCCGCTGCAGCATCACCCAGGCCCAGCCCCAGACCCTGCAATGTCAGCCACATGGCCTAAACCCTGCATATACGCGATGTTTTGCGAGGGTTTCCCACAGGCAGGCAAAACCGCAAGCCCGAGCTGGTGATGCAGAGGTGCCGGATTTAGGCAGCGCATCACGACCAAGTGGCGAGGGTCGGCGGCACCAGGGTGCAGCCCCTATAGCTAAAGCTAGCAGGCTAATTGCCTAGCGGCGACATGCTACCCCAGGAGGCGTAGCCGAATTTAGCAGGCTGACGCCTGATGCCGCCGACCCCGTATCATCATCATCGTTAGCATCAGCATCATTATCATCATCATCATCATCATCATCATCATCATCATCATCACTCTCATCATCATCCTCAGCATCAGCATCAGCATCCTCATCATCCATCATCAGAACAACATCACCATCGGCATCAGCATCCTCAGCATCATCATCATCATCATCATCATCCACCATCTCATTTTCATTAATTAGCATCAGCATCATCATCCTCATCATAATCATCGTCAGCGGCGTCAGCAGTATCCTCAGCATCCATCATGACAATGATCATCGGCATCATCATCATCGGCAGCAGCGCGATCATCAGTATCATCATCATCATCACCATCATCATCATTCATCATCACTGTCATCACCATTCTTCATGAGCAGCCTCAGCATCAAGCATCATCATTATCGTCTTCGGCATCATTACGGTCAGGGGTTAAGGTCAGGGGTAGAGGTTAGAGGTTAGGGTTAAAGGTCAGGGTTCGAGTTTAGGGTTCGAGTAGAGGTTAGGGTTAGAGTATGATGACGACGCTGATGAGGATGATGATGATGATGATGATGATGATGACTTGACGATGATGACTATGCTGATGAATGATGCTGATGATGAGGATAATGATGATGATGATGCTGATGATGATGATGGATGAGGATGATGGTGATGATGATGATGATGGATGATGAGGGTGATGCTGATGACGAGGAGGCTGATGATATGGATGATGGCAGGTTCTGCATCCTGCGCAGACGTAACATTGCCCCAAACACTTGCAGGACGATGCTGGCGAAGCTGGGGATCCTTTTTTCGAATATCAAAAAGGCAGCTCCCGCATCCCCAGCATGCAAAGCATCACCCCAGACACCTGCAGCATGACGCCGGCGAAGCTGGGGATGCGAAAGCTGCCTTGTTTCTACAACTTTCCCAGACCAAAAAAGGCAGCTCCTGCATCCCCAACATGCAAAGCATCACCCCGGGGTGAAGCGGGGGATGCAAAAGCTGCATTTTTTTGATGCCGGGGATAATGAGGCTGCTGATGATGGCGATGACGATGATGATGCTGAAGAATGATGCTGAGGATGATGCCGGTGATGATGATGATGATGCTGGATGACGAGGATGATGATGGCGCCGCTGATGATAATGATGAAGAGGATGATGACGATGATGCTGCTGATGCTGATGAATGAGGATGATGCATAACCATCATCGTCATCATCCACCACGTCGTCATCATCATCCATCATCATCTATCTATCTATGTATCTATCTATCTATCCATCTATCTATCCGTCTATCTCTCTATCTATCTATCTATCTATCTATCTACCTATCTCGTTCATCTAAATTTCCATCTATCTATCTATCTCTCTCTCTCTCTCTATCTCTCTATCTCTCTATCTATCTATCTATCTATGTATCTTTCGATCAATCTACCTATCTATCTCTCTATCTATCTATCTATGTATCTATCTATCTATCTATCTATTTTTCTATCTATCTCTATTTTCTCTATCTTTCATCTATCTATCTATCTATCCGTTTATCTATCTTTCTTTCTTTCTTGCTACCTATCTCTTTTATCTCTCTTTCTATCTATCTATCTCCCTCTCTCTCTCTATCTATCTATCTATCTATCTATCTGTCTGTCTCTCTTTCTATCTATCTAGCTATCTATCTCTCTGTTTTCTCTATCCTTCTCTATCTATCTAACCCGTCTATCTATCTATGCATCTATCTATTTCTCTTTGTTTGTCTATCTAGTCTATCTATTTATTTATTTATCTATCGATCTGTACCTAAACAAGCGAAAGTGCTGCGCCTGCTACGAAATCTGGACTTGACCTTGTGAAGTGCTGCGCCTGCCACGAATTTGGCGTTTGACCTTGCGAAAGTGCTGCGCCTGCCACGAAATCTGTACTTGACCTTGTGAAAGTGCTGCGCCTGCCACGAATTTGGCACTTGACCTTGCGAAAGTGCTGCGCCTGCCACGAAATCTGTACTTGACCTTGCTGCGCCTGCCACGAATTTGGCACTTGACCTTGCGAAAGTGCTGCGCCTGCCACGAAAACTACACTTGACCTTGCGAAAGTGCTGCGCCTGCCTTGAAATCTGCACCTGACCTTTTGAAAGTGCTGCGCCTGCCACGCAATTCAAACCTTGAGAAAAGTTGATCTTGCGAAAGTGCTGCCGGCGCCGAGCCCGCGCCGAGCCCGCTCCGAGACCGCTCCGAGCCCGCTCCGACCAGACGCCGCGGACAGGCTAGCTTTCGCGTCTCCGGAGACGCCAATTCACGCACAGCGCCACGCTTTTTGCGACTTTCTCATCTCCGAAAAACGCCGATTCACTCACAGGGCCATGTTTTTTGCGACTTTCTCTTCCCCTGCCACACGCGCGCGCATTTTTATTCCTTCTCTTGTCATTTGTCTGAGAGAGCTAGCTTTCAATTAGTTGCCGTAACACGGAAGTTCCTTCTAAACTTCCTTTGATCATTCAGCATCATTATCATCGCCATCATGATCACCATCATCATCACCGTCATCATCATCATCATCATCATCATCATCATCATCATCATCATCATCCATCATCCATCATCACCAACGCCATTATCATCATTTTTCATCATCATCATCATCATTCATCATCCTGAGCATCATCATCAGTATCATCATAGTCATCATTCTCATCATCATCATTCATCATCACTGTCATCACCATCAGCAGCATCATCAGCACCATCATCATCATCATCATCATTATCATCATCATCATCCATCATCATCATCACTATCATCATCATTCATCATCAGTAGCACATTAACACCATCCCAAAGAGGCCCAGCTTGTTCAGCGCGCCACTGCTGTCAACCGGCGAGTTTTCTGGGTGCATGTTGCCAAGGATATAAGGCTTCTGACAACCCAGCCAACTTCGACTGTGGCAAGTGGAAGCTGTGCTTTTGTTGAGGCTGAGTCTGAAGATGAAGACATTTTCGGACATATGGCGCAGCCTCTGTGAAGAGGAGGGATGGAGCGAAAAGTGCGTCGACCTTTTTGTTTGTTATCAAGATTGCTCCCAAAACCTTAAGCCACAGTTTTGAGAGCTGAGATGGGTTGTGACTGAGTTTTTCTAGTCCATTGTTTTCTGGAGCGGCGTGAGCCACTCCAACCTTGTAGAGCCGCCTGTTTTATGCTGTCTGAAGGGTATCCTCACGGAAGATGGTGCGACTCTGTTTTCTTCGACCAGTAGAGGTTTTCATGATTTTGCCGTTGTTTGCATCGCTCATGAGCGCTCGTTTGCAGGTGTGTGCGTAGGTGTGTAATTTTCCACGGCGTGTGTAGGGCAGGCCACGAGCATGTCTGTGTAGCGCTAGCGCCCGCTCACGAAAAACCGTTGGTCCAGTTCGGAATCAATTCGTTTGGCTTGGGAGGCGGCCTTCATTCTGAGGGTGTGAGCCTCAGACGCACGAAGCCAACCAAGAATCGGTTTTGTTCAAAACTAAAGTTTGGCATGATTTGCGTGGCAGACATAGGTGAACACACGACTGTGAGCCCCCACGTTTTGTGAGTCGATTTCCTGACTCTTGTTTGTTGTCAGACAGACAGGAGCTATAGTTATTGGCTCAAGAGGTTGTTTGGCTTTTCCTGAGATTGCGCTTTGTGTCCGTGCCAGTTTGTTTGGCCGGAAGGGCAACCGTAAAGTTGGCAATTTGCTGTTCAATGATCTTGCAGCGAAGCAGGCCGGACAGCGCCAACGTGTCTTCATTGAAAGGCGGATTGCCAACTTTATGGTTTGGCTTTGCCTGCGTCAACTGTGTGTGCGTGCAACGTGCTGTGATCCATGCGCAGTGGCGCCAGGTCAGGCCAAAGTCGCCGAATAGCATCCCAAGGTTTTGGCCGGATGTTATAATTGTCTGTTCTGATCCGCAAGTGAAGCTTTGGGTGGGTGAATCTCATTGCAAGTGTGGGTTTTGCGGGAGAGGCAGATTGCAAATTTTATGGCTGGGCTGCAAGAATTGGTTTTCGACTTTTCATTGATCATCATTATCATCGCCATCATTATCATCACCATCATCATCACCGGCATCATCATCATCATCATAATCATCATCACCATCATGATCATCATCATCATCCATCATCACCAACACCAGTATCATCATCTTTCATCATCATCACCATTCACCATCCTGAGCATCATCATCAGTATCATCATACTCACCATTCTCATCATCATGATTCATCATCACTATCATCACCATCAGCATCACCATCAGCATCATCATCAGCATGATCCACATCATCTCTCATCATCATCATTCATCATCATCTATCACCATCATCATTATCATCATCATTCATCATCATTCATCATCATTCATCATCATTCATCATCAACCATTATCAACCATTATCATCATCATCATTATCATCCATCATTGTCACCAGCATCATCATCGTCATCATCCTGAGCATCATCAGAATCATCATCATTAACATCCTGATCATTCGTCAACACAATCATCGCCATCGTCATCGTCACCACCGTCATCATCATCATCAGCATCATCATCATCATCCAGCATCATCGGCATCATCATCCTCCTCCATCGTCATCATCACCATCATCATCGTTATCGGCATCGTCATCATCACCATCATCGTTAAGCATCATGATTATCGTCTTCGTCATCATCAGGGTTGGAGGTTAGGGTTATCTTCCCGTCAGCTTCCCGTAGTCTTCCGTCAGCTTCCCATAGTCTTCCGTCATCTTCCCGTAGTCTTCCGTCATCTTCCCGTAGTCTTCCGTCATCTTCCCGCAGTCTTTCGTCATCTTCCCGTAGTCTTCCGTCATCTCCCCGTAGAGGTTAGAGGTGAGGTCAGGGTTAGAGGTTAGGGTTAGAGGTTAGGAGTAGAGGTTAGGGTTAGGGTCATTTTCCCGTAGTCTTCCGTCATCCTCCCGTGATCTTCCCGTAGTCTTCCGTCATCTTCCCGTGATCTTCCCGTAGTCTTCCGTCATCTTCCCGTAGTCTTCTGTCATCTTCCCGTGGTCTTCCGGCATTTTCCCGTCATCTTCCCCCAGTCCGTCATCTTCCCGCAGTTTTCCGTCAGCTTCCCGTCATCTTCCCGTAGTCTTCCGTCATCTTCGTGTAGTCTTCTGTCATCTTCCCGTAGTCTTCCGTCATCTTCCCGCAGTCTTCCGTCATCTTCCCGTCAGCTTCCCATAGTCTTCCGTCATCTTCCCGTAGTCTTCCGTCAGCTTCCCATAGTCTTCCGTCATCTTCCCGTAGTTTTCCGTCATCTTCGTGTAGTCTTCCGTCCTCCCGTCATCTTCACACTCTTTTGTCATCTTCCCAAGGGTTAGAGGTTAGGTTTGGGTTAGAGGTTGCGGGTTAGGGTCATCTTCCCGTAGTCTTCCGTCATCTTCCCGTCATCTTCCGGTAGTCTTCCGTCATCTTCGTGTGGTCTTCCGTCATCTTCCCGTAGTCTTCCGTCATCTTCCCGTAGTCTTCCGTCAGCTTCCCATAGTCTCCCTTCAGCTTGCCGTAGTCTTTCATCATCATCATCCATCCTCACGGTTAGAGGTTAAGGTTAGAGGTCAGGGTTAGAGGTTAGGGTTAGAGGTTAGGGGTAGAGGCTAGGGGTAGAGGCTAGGGTTAGAGGCTAAGAGGTTAGGGAAAGAGGTTAGGGTTAGAGGTTAGGGGGTTAGGGATTAGAGGTTAGGCGTGTCAAAATCCGCCGCGGGACCCCCCTCCCACCCCCCCTAGCCACCACTTAGAACACGCCTCGCCCCTTTGCAGAGACTAACTTGGTTTTTGCAAAGGGGTCGGCGGATATGCTTTTGATACTGGCCTCAAAATTTGCAGTTAGTTCCTGAACTTTCCTTTTTTGACAACCCCCAAAGCGCAAAGGTACCCTCAAAAGAAGACAAAACCGTGTAAGTGCTCGTGCGAGTATGGCATAGGACGGCTTTGACTGCCCCCTGTGGGTTTCTGTATTGGAAACTGTCTTGAGCAATGGGAACCCAGTTGATTGCCGGACTACTTTCCCGGGAAACATTCTACAGGGTATGGGGCTGGGATTGGGTCTACCTCCACATAAACTAACAGCAAGTAAAGTCGTCCGCGGCGCTCCATCACAAGAACAGCCGGTGAACATGTGGGTGTTGATCAATATTCCTCGCCCCAAAATGACCATGGGTAGCTTGTCCCATTTAATGGTGAAAGTCATTTTTGATGGTTTCCCTGATGCTCACCCCATGTAAAGAAGCTTTTGATCAACCCGCATTGGGACAAGAGCTCAAGAGCTTCACCGAGAAGTGACCATGGCAGGAGTGGGTTTGAAGCCCAGACATGTTTGCCTCACTTCCTGAGTTCATGTGCTTTAAGCTTTTTGGGACAACCATTTTGGTGCTCATTCAGTTCTCGGGCCCTTCCCCACGGACCATGACATGACGATCATGGAACGCTGGAACCCGGG
>CAUJNA010001001.1:2246791-2291791 GCA_963377175.1 Effrenium voratum | reverse complement strand
GTACGATGGGACCATCCAAAATGGAAGGGTCCACCCGATCTCGCCTTTGTAAAGCCCTTCACTGGCAGTCTCACAATGGATGGAGAAGCAAGCTGAAGAACAACTGCCACTTGCTGGTGCTCAGCAGGGAATGTGGAACCCAGGGGTCGCCCCAACGGAAACCACAAGGGATGGTTTATACGGGTCATTCCATTTTTTAATGATTGCTGAGCACCAGCAAGTAAATGTTTGTGTGGGCTTTTTGTAAGGCACCAAATTTTGGGAGGCAGATGGGAAATGAGTCGCCCCGGGTTTGCCAAGCATGCAAAACCCAGAAACCGGCAGTTCCTTCCCCATTCTTTCCAGGGATCCTTCTTTTCAGGAAACCATCAAAACCCAGGTTGGAAACGGAGCCGGTTTTTGAAAAGAACGATGGTTGAAAAGAATGAGAAATCAACCCCTAGAAAGACTCAGTTCTTCAAAGCGAATTGACCTTTTGACCTTTTGGTTTTCCCTTTCTGGTCTATTTTTAGTGGTCCCAAAGGTGATCAGCTTTTATTTGCAGGTCCTTTGGGCAAGTGAGAAGAAGTGAGCTTCGTCAACCTCGGTTCTCGGTCCGCAGGGACCGCTCACAGCTGGAGTTGCCAGACCTGCCAGCAGGCGCGCGCCGCGCGCTCCGGTACCGCACTGGGCTGCGATTTGGGGTGCTGTTTGTTGAAGGCAAGGCAAAAGAAACCCAAACTAGGTCCCCCAGTAGTGCCCTTTTTCACCCCTTTTTGGGGCGGAGGGTTCCCCTACTAAAATGGACTACAGAAAAAAGGGTACCGTTATTCCCGTTATTCTAACCTCTCTACTGGAGGACCTAGCAAAAGGGTAGCCTCAACATTCTTGAGCCAAAAAGGTACCCCCGAAAGTGTCCTCAACTCGGAAAAAAAAATAAACCAAAAAAAAAAAAAAAACGGTTTGGCAAACCAGCCATGTCGGGGGAGTCGATCCATGTCGATCCCCTATTTTGATAGATGCCCATGTGGTTGGATCGCCAGGCTCTACTTGTCGGGCAAATGTGTGAGTCTGTGTGCCATGAGCCACTTTTCCACGAGAGAGCTCTACTCGAGGACCTAGCAAAGAAACAAACAAACAATCAAGCAAGCAAGCAAGCAAACAAACAATCAAACAAACAAACAAGCAAGCAAGCAAACAAACAAACAAACAATCAAACAAACAAACAAGCAAGCAAGCAAGCACACAATCAAACAAACAATCAAACAAACAAACAAGCAAGCAAGCAAACAAACAAACAAACAATCAATCAAACAAACAAGCAAGCAAGCAAGCAAACAAGCAAACAAACAATCAAACAAACAAACAAGCAAGCAAGCAAGCAAACAAACAAACAAGCAAGCAAGCAAGCAAACAAACAAACAAACAAACAAACAATCAAACAAACAAACAAGCAAGCAAGCAAGCAAACAAACAATCAAACAAACAAACAAACAAACAAACAAGCAAGCAAGCAAACAAACAAACCACCAACCACAGCCACAGCCACTCGCCAGGGGTGATGCTGGGTGCCGGCCACCTGCAGCGCATCCGCTCACCCTTCGACCAGGCGCGAAGCTCAGCCGGCGCAACCGCGCCGCGCAACGCTTCTACCACCGGGTTCGGTGGTTCGTTGGGTTGATGGACTCGGTAAATTCACGTGGAAGTTGAAAGGGGGGCCCATCAAAGTAGAGCCCTCTTTACTTCCCCAGAATTAGCCCTTTTTCTTTTTTTCTTTTTTGGGGTTCCCTTTGTTTTCCACTAACCAGGCAAAAAAATATATTTGCTGAGGTTCTAATTCCAGCCAAGTTTATAGCATGGCATTTGGGCCCCTTTTTGTTCATTTGCAGGGGTGTTCACGTATACCTGGGTAAATTACTATGATTCACCTGGCTAGGTAAAGCAACCCGAAAAAAAAATTGCAGAAGGGAGACCCTAAGTTAATCCATTCAACAACACTACCCCTAGGCGCCCCAGCTAGGTGCCCTTTTACTCTTCTCCGCATGGCTATGAAAAACATCTCAGATGTTGCGGTTCTTTACTTCCAGTTGCTTAAGAATGCTAGGTCCCCCAGCTAGGTGCCCTTGAGTTCCCCTACTAAAATAGACGACAGAGAAAAGGGTACCCGTATTCTAACCTCTCCACTGGAGGACCGAGATGGGGTCAGCATTACTTGGTGGCTCCCAGCCATCTGGTTCCTTAGGTTTAGTTATGATTAATCTTGACCGCAGATCATGGTTCTTGTTGGGAACCATTTTACATTTTTGCTTATTGTGGCTTAGTGGGAGATTCCCACTTAGCTGCTAAAAATAGATTGTTGCCCCCCTTCCAACGTCAACCAAGAGATGTTCATCCACCAACCAGGGTGGGGGCTTTTTAAAAGTGATGGTTGCCCACTAAGCCCAGAGACAAACCCCGATTAATAAACAGGGGTTGATATGGGGTCAACATTACGTCAGGTAAGTGGGGAACCCGAATCGCTAAGTGATCATGGCTACAACCCACCAAAGCCACTTAAAGGTTCGATCGGGTACTTAGCAACTGGTTAGTACCCATGGTGAGATAACCCACAAAAGCCATGATTATAGTTCTCGTTCAGTGGGTAACCAGGCTTACTAACCAGTTGCCTGACGTACCCGATCTCCCCTTTAAGTAGGTTCACCTTTCAGACCAGATCGGTGTTTGCGAGGAGAGTTAAAATATTTTTTGATCATAGGAAGTATTAGAGTCTTAGTACAACCTGTCAAGGCCCCACCATACGGCGTATGCTCCTCCGTTAAAGACAGATAAATGAACCTTGCGGAATATTGGGTGCTCCCCCCAAATCAACTGCGGCTTTATGACGCGGCGCGCCCATTACGATACACACTTGTGAGAAACGGTCACTGTACCTTCAACGTCATTCGCGGCAGAAACATGAATGACATGGGCACACTCGTCAGCTTTCCGCTCGGAACCTTGGAAGCCAAAAGAAGGTGATGTTTGAACCACGGGGTGGGTTCTGAGGATAAGCAAATTTGAGTTACCAACCAAAAAGGGGAAGCCTCTTAGACACTCTGTTTGAGAGCATAAACTGGGTCCCTCAGAGTGAGCATGTTGAAAGCCGCAATTTATCCCATAGCATGTTGAAAAGGAAGTCTATTGGCCCCCAATGGACCCCTATTAGTCGCTATTATCCTATTGGGATTTGGGGGCCCCTATTGGGGCCCTTGATAACCATAAGAGTTAAAGGGGCCCAGATCAAGTTTGACCCCGGAAGCGCAGAAGCCGGTTTCGCGGGAAGGGAAATCGCTCTAAAAGCAACCCCTGAGGGTAGCTGTGCGTCGTACCTCTCCAATTTCGGGCCGTCAGAATGGATCTTTCAATCAAAGACCGATGTGTGCATGAACACTTTGCTTGCATTTCAGGTTCTTTAGGCTCACACCACTGCGATGGGCAGAAATGTTGGTCCTTGTTTGGCGCCGCATTGGTGTGAATCCGCTAGGTGAGAATCAACCAAGGGTCCGAGGCATTTTCTCCGCATTTTCTGCGACCATGTGGTGGTTCCATTGGAACGAAGTTGTTTTTGTTGCGGTCCGGAGACACTTGCTGTTTTTCGAGCGCAACGCTTGGAGTGATTAAGTTGGCTGTGGGAGAACTAGCTGATTTTACTGCGCATATCGCAACTCTCAAATCCCCGGACAACCGAAGTGCTTTGTGCGATGAAGCTAGAAACTAGATTCGCTTTTGGCCTTTAAAGCGATCATTCGAGGCGAGGTACACAACTATTGTCACTGAACCCAAGCCATTTCCAGCCCCACGGTTAGGGCTTAGCGGTGCCTCGGAGTTGTCCTCGCGGTTTTTTTGGGGGTTCCTCTTGAGCGGTAGGGTTTTCTTCGGGCATTCCTGGGCATCCTGAAATGTTCAACCCCTCTTTCGGCATTGCCTCGGAAAGAGACAACCGTTGGTTGACATCGCGAAACCAGACGGAGCATCCCAAGTAGAGCAGCTGCTTGCAGCTGCTTGAGCTTTGAGCGCCATGGGAGCTGGCACGGATCCAGGTATTACTTGGCAGATTGCCACAAGCCTTTACGGACCGGCTTGTCGCGAGCACTTCGGGCGCCAGTGCTGCCAGGACTTGCTCAGATTCCCAAGAGATACCCCGGCAGGCTTGTCCCTGCCCCCACTGCCCGGATTGCAGCCAGCGTCCCTCGGCATGCGGAGGAGGTCAGACGCAGTTTGGACTTCTGCGGCGTATATGGGAGCCGGGCGCGTTCTTTTTCCCAGCACATGTCCATGGTTGAAGTTGGAGGCGCCTGAATTAAGAATCTGATTTTGTAGGGTCATTTACACAGTTTGGAGGCTTAACGGGTTTTCAGACGAGCATGACGGTAAGTCAGTTTTCTTACAACCACCCTTCTCAACGAGCTCTTTCAAAAAGTGGCCCAAGAGAATTCTGCCTTGCTCCAAAAGAACACTTTTGTTAAGATATGAAGTCACCAATTGGGGAAAAAAAACAAGTATCTGTGAACAATCAGGTTTTTGAAATATCCTCCCCGCAGGCGATTCCATAGAAGCTCCCGAACGGACCCCGAAATGGAAGACTTGGCTTTTGAAAGCTTCCTGAGGGAGTGTGCTCCCGTACTGAAAGGGGCATGGTACTTAGTAAGTAGGTAACAACCATGGTCAAAACCACTTCGCCACTTACCAAGTACATCGCCCCTTTAGGTACAAAGCTTCGTTCAGGCTTCCCCACGTCAACCCCAAAATTATTGTGGATCACATCAGGTGGCTCCGACTTGGCTCCGAGCCTGCTGCCCGTTTTTCTTTCCGCCGCCTCGCCGCCTCGCCGCGCGCGCGAGCGCCAATTTGCCTCGCCGAGGCGCCGGGGGACGTGTCGAGGTTCCGGCGGCAGGCCAAGAGTCGGGCCGCGGCCTCGGCCCGAGACGAGCTCGATCCGGCGTCGGCCCGGAGGGTCTGCCGGGTCCTTGGCTACCGCTGTTGGGTTGGATCTTTAGACTGAACAACTTTTCGGATTCCCTTCATATTTCCTTTTAACCAGCAAAAAGTTAAATTGCGATGCGAGAAGCAAAAAGTTAAACTTTTGCTGGGGGATCTACAGCACCCAAGGCTAGGTCCTTGAGTAGTGCCCTTTTTCCAACTTTTTTGGGAGGAGGGTTCCCCTACTTAAAATGGACGTCCTGAAAAGTTGGTACCCTTATTGTAACCTCCCTACTGGAGGACCTAGTTGGCTTCGTGGCTCTTGGGTCCAGTTTTTTTTGTTTTTTGTTGGGTTCTGTTCCTTTTTTAGGGGGCTGCCAAAAACAGTCAGTTTGTTGAAAGCCCATACCAACGTGTGTGAAGTTAGGCTTGTAGCTTGCTAGCTGGATTAGAGGGTATCTTCCATTTGACCCACCAACATTTTGACGTTTAGCAGGGGATCTGAGGACAGACCCAAGAGGAAAAAATAAAGTGGCCCCAGTTTGAGACCCGAACGGGAACCTCGAATTAAGAGAAGCGACTGGAATTTTTAGCGGAAGGGTCCGCCTTAGTGGGGGTTTATCAAAACTGTCAGGAAATGAACCCCTTTTTTATTCTAACCTGGTAGGTGAACAGCGAAGTGGATCCTCTCTAAAATGGGACGCACCAGTCAGGGGCTCTACTGATCCTGGGGCAGATCCTACCAACTGGGTGACAACCAGCCACTTGTTACCTGCACGCTTGATGGTTCCGTTCAAAAGCAGTTTCCGTCCAGGAACTCTAAGCCCGGCCATAACTCAAGATCGAGGATTTCCGTTAAAATTGTGTGAGCTTCCTGAACACAAGCAGACCAGCCAATTTTGGAGTTCGCTTAAAGCCGAACAGTTGCAACCCCCCAAGCAGGATGCTCTGCGAACCCAGACCGGTGGGTTACAGCAATGGCTCCGAGCCCTTGAAAGATGCCCAACGGGCAGACGGGCCCCTTTGTTTGTTCGAAGCTTTTTGGCAAGACCCTTCGAGTGGCCGAGGACAAGTTGTTGTTTTGACGGTTTTTGGTCGGCGCTTGGTTTGGTTTCCCGCACCGCTCCGTGCGGCTCTGTCCAAACGCCCCCGGCCGCTGCATTTTTCGGCGTGCCTTTGGAGCAATACCCTGACGCGCCGGAGCCCGACAAGTCAGGGGCAATGACCTTGTTCTGCTGTTTTTTCCCCGGTCCAGTCAGTTGGTGTTTTCCCGCTAGCCAGGCAAACATGAGTTCTTGTTTGGTGCAGTGGTTGCTTTCCACGAAGCAGGCGAAACAAAATGCTGGGGTCTTTTTCCGGCCAAGAAGTTTAAGACACCCCCACACTCCCCAGTTCAGAGTCGTTTTTCGGCGCTCAGACCTACCACCAGCCACGGCCCCAGCCACCGGTTCTTCGCGCAAACCGGAAACGGACGGCGTCGTCGTTCTGTTGGTTCTGCGCAACATGGGTGACTTGCCTTTCTCTGGGGTTCACGTATGAAGGAAATGCGTTAAATCCACCCTCAATCTATGTCATGTTTTCTGCTTCCTTGGAGGCCTCTTTCTTGGTTGAGTTCCATGTTTACAAAAGGGGTGAATTGCAACTCCAAGCTAAAACTGATTAGGGAATAGTTGGTGCTTCTGGGTTGCTATGGCTTCATTCTGGGAAGCTGGCGAGCTACATGGAACCTTGGTCACACAGGTCGCCTGTAGAGTAAGCGGTTCGCTCTTGATCTTCAGGCGATGTCTTGGGCTTTCCTGAATGTCGAGCACCTCCACCCCCGGGCACGGGCATGTTGTTTAGGTTGCTACATGTTCTTTTCTGGCTCTGATCATTTTTCCACTGGGCGCTGCCAGGCAATCTGTTGGCCAAACCATGCCAAACCACAAGTTTGTAGAAATTGGTTGGGCGCATTTATTCCTTTGCAAACCTTGTGCCAGCATTGCCTCAGCAATGTGAATGAATCTTCCCCCTGTAAACTTGGGGAAGTGAATGAGCTGCCCCATTTAGCCATGGTTGCGAGGAATCTATTCGTGGCAAATCTCCGGCGATATCGCAGGGACGTGACGCCCGCGTCACGAGTAGGTTTCCCAACAGCTCCAGGGTGGTCCGGGGCGGCTTTGAGGTCAGGTTCCAGAAGGGTTCCGGGGACGCACAGGCCGGAAGAATCAAAGCCCTCCAAACGTACTAAGGTTGGTTTTTCTTGGACACCCAAAGAACGCCAGCCATTCTGAAATGTCCTTTTCCCTTATTTTGAGACACACCCAAATGTGTGTGTGAGAGCTTCTCTTCTTTTTGCCCCGCGGCAAACGGACTAGGGATTCGTGAGAAAGACACGCCATGACATGCCCCTCTTCAGGTGTTTGCAGATAAGCGACGGGTGCGTCTTGTACATTGTGGCTCAATCTCTACGTTGAAAAGGGAACCAGATGGAAAGGAGAGCAAGGAAGGAGCGAATGTCGCCCCGTGCTCGCCCGTTGCAGACCGCCGGTTTCGCTTAGGGCGCCGCCTCATCCACTGAGCCTTGTTTGCGCGAGCTACAGGAAAACCTAACCAATCATTTAGCGGATAAGGAATCTCATGCTTTCTGCTGCCTCGTTGTCATTCCTGGATCTTTCAATGATGTTCAGCCGCTCAAGCGGCTGTTTGATACACTTTTGTGCTCGCGAGCGGCTTGTTTGGAGGCACGTTTTGCGCAACATGGTCGATGTCTTGAACAGAGCAGCAGCTTTCTTGGATGAGACGGGGACGGCCGCACGACGAGCGCGCGCAGTCTCGCTACACGAGCGCAAGCGCGCGTCAAAAAAGCGCTAGCTTTGTCATGCTGCAAATCGTGCACATGAGTGGCAGAAAGACTGAACCCACATGAAGGGCAGTCCTCTCTTTTGATATTCGTATCCAAGCGTTTTTGCTTGAACCGGGCGATTTTTTTTTCAGATGAACGCGCGGGAATCCGAGGAGCACGGGCTATAGCTGAGTTTCGCGTAAACTGTGGTAGGGAAAATGGGCCTGCTTTACTTGTTAGCGCGGGGCAAGCTCCCTTGCGCGGAACTCACTCGTGATCTCGGCCACCTCCTAGAACTTTTTGCCTCATGTTGACCCCATATGAATCAACCAACCAGTTTATTAATAGGGGGGTGTCCCTGGGTTTAGTGGGAAATCATCACTTTTGGAGGGGTATGAATAAACTGGTTGGTTGATTAGTATGGGGTCAACATGAATTTGATTTAAGGCGGACGGTCTGCACTTAACCCAGTTGCCCAGCAGCACCCCTTTTTCCTTGTTTTTGGGGAAGGGTTCCCATGGCCGCTGGGCATTTGTAACCACTGAGGTTCTTCTACCTGCTGAGGGATGTCGAGCCGTTTGATGTGGTGGCCGTGTCGCCGGAATGGCGCCGAGCTGAAGCAGCGCATTTCGCGCGTTTCGCGGAATGGGTTGCGTCCCGGGGCGCGGGAGATGGCCCAACTTTGCCGGTCATCAGGATTTGGAGCCACTGTGGGCGGTTGCGAAGTCCATTCCGCAAATCAGCATTCCAGAATTTCTTAGGTGGTGCGAAATGGATTTCGCAACCACCCGCAATATTGTCTCGTGTGTGGCTTTGGAAGGTGAAGAAAAGGGCAACAACATGCAACAACGATCTGGCGCAGTGACTGAAAGTGGCTGGTCCATCCAGGGCGCAGGTGCTGTTCGACGCGGCTTCGTGTTTCTGAGGGGGCGTGCGTTAGAGTTCCCTTCCGGCCCTTGATGCGAGCGTCAGGCGTGCACGTGCGAATGCTTTAGTGGCTCTCAATTAGCCAGCTGCTTTGTGATCGGTGACCTGGGTTGTTGTTTGCTGGTGGGTGGCAGGGCACGGGCCCGCCATTCCAAGCACTCCCCAACCCGGGTTACCCTCAAAAAAGACGCAGCAGGTTGATCTCGTTTCACGCACACAGCAAATGTAAACTTCAAATGTCTAGTTTCATTTAAACAATAAAATGAGAGGGTGGTTCCTTTCCTGTTTGTACTTCTGGTGTGCAAGAACCCAATTTTGGAACATTTCCCAAATCTCGCAAAAGCGTGGCAAACGAAGCTGGGGCCGCACGTTGGCCAGCCCTGATCTGGGTGCATTCTTTTGGGGATCCCTTTTTCAACGGAAGCAAGGGGGATGCCGACCATTTTTGGGCTTCAAGCCCTTGTTCAATTCTTTAAGGGGTTGGTGTGCTTTGATTGGTTGGTTGCACGTCCCTGTTTGGAAACGGACACCCACCCACCCTTTCGGAAATGTCCATCATGCTGTTTGAGGTGCATCACCATCAACGGCCACTTCAGCCAGCACTGGGCAAAGGCCCGAACGGTCACGTTGTACGAACAGCTTTTGGGCGCTGGGGAGCGAAGCTAAGTTTGCGACCATGTGCTTCCATTTGCTTAATATTTTTATTTTCCCCTGTTGGTTTTAAAGGGAAACTATCACAACTATAAATATGTTTTTGTTTTTATGTTTTTTGTTTTTTTAGGGTCTTAATCAAATGGAAGTGTGGTATTAGCGTGTGTTTTCGCCCTCATATTTTCTGGGAAGATGGTAAACCTAAAGTTTGAAACTATTGGGCTGTGGCACCCACTCAGGATAGTGGCGTCTAATTGTCTTAAAAGGGAAATCAAAGCGGATTCACATTTGTCCAGGTTGGTTGCGACGGACAGGCTCAGAAACCGTGTCATACCATTATTGGAAATGTGTTTACAAAGTTTTCCTTTTCACATCATCCATTCAAAAGCAGTATTTGCTTTTGTTCTCGTAGATACCTTGAGCAAAATCCTCCGACCCAAAATGTTCGTCATTGCACTTGCAATCACTTTTGCAGTGTTGCACTTGAAAAGCGTGTCAAGTAAGTGCAATTCAGATAGGTTGTTAGAGCTTCCTCCTAAGTCAGCTTTCCGGGCTGCGAATGCCCTAACACTGTCAAAGCTTTTCACCACCCCTATGTGTTGCTCGAAGAAGAAAGTTTAGAAGCATGGCAAGTTGAACATGCTTGGCCCAAGCACAGGTGTGTCCTCAAAACCTCTTTTTGCAAGTCTCCTGAAGCTCCCCAGGAGCCCCCTGGCCAGATTTTTGGAACTTTCGAAACTTTGGCGAAATCCAAAGTTTGCAAAGTTTCCAAAGATTTTGGGGGGGCAAATTTGGCAAGAATATGTTGCTAGTAATTTTATCAGCGTTTCTCACTCATGTATGTTTAGGAATTGTTTAATATTTAAAGTTTAGAACCGCGTCTAGGCTTAGTCTTGGAGTCTGAAGTAAAAAAGAAGCCGACATGTTATGAGCGAAATGATATTTATTTCATGTTCTGAGTGTAGTACTAGTGTGCTAAGTGGTGATGGTATGAATAGCAAAGTACAAATGTATGAATGCCAAAAGTGACGAGCCATATAAACAAATAATGTAAGCAATGAAAGAATTAAGTAAATGTGTAACAAACTGAACCATCATTCATATTGTATTTATAGTTGCAGCATTGCTCACTTGAGTGTTGGTTTCATATACAACAGGTATACACTAATTAAGTGTTTTCTGTTCAACGTTCTGTTTGTTGGAATATGGGCACAGTAAGGATTTGTATGGATTGAATAGATAGCCGCTTGTTGTTTGCACACTAACAATGTATATATATATATATGTGTATATAATATATATCTATATATATATATATATATCAATAACTTTCCAGACCAAATGTTAGAAAGCTCCCTGCCACATATCTACATATATATATATATAGTCACCCCTCCCCCCACAAGCTACCCCTGTTGATGTGCCTCAAAACATGTTAAAACCACGGAGTGTTTACGCTTTCGTCATGAGAACGACGTTCAAAGAAAAACGGGATCCATTTGCATTGAGCTACTTGCGAGAAGTTAGCAAGCAAAACACAAGTGTTTGAAGTTTGCGATTAACTATATGAAGCAACACTGCGTTGTTAGGAACCTTTGCAGTTTAGGTGGAGACAGTGGAGGCCTACATCGAGGAAGGCCATCCAAAAAGATGTTCTTTGTTTTCCCCTCGGCTCTTGTTTCTTGAGAAGAAATGAAACCATCGATGGCTTTGGCCTTTTTAAAGTAACTTCTTGAGGGAAGACCACGAAAGCCAAACAATCATTGAGAAAACCTTAACACAACAACCACAATTATGAGGATCAGTTTTGGTGTTGCCAAGAAATGTTTTGGTTTTCTCGAGGTGTTTGTCCCTCAGCAGTTGTTTTTCTTTTTGAGTATAAACACTCAACAACTCAGCGTGTTCTGGCTTTCTTGTGGCTCTTGTTGTTCTTCGTGGTTTTCCGTCAAAAAAACAAGCACACCGTTGTCTGCTGTTCTTTCACAACAAAACAGGAGAACGAACAAAAAGCAGAGCAACTCGAGAAAACCAACACAACAAGTGGTTTTGCAAAGCCAAAGGAACTCATTTGATAGAAGCAACTCAATGGGTCACTCAGAACGCAGTTCCTTTGCTTTCGGAAGCCCCGGAGTTCCGGAGGTTCTGCGCGCGTCGCCTAGTCGGTAGTCGGTAGGTCCTGGCCCCTGGAGAGGAGGCCGGGTGAGGTCTGGTGGAAAGCTTTGTTTACTCAGACTCCCATTTGCTTAAGATGATTTTTCCCCTTTTCCTGTTGGTTTTAAAGGGAATCCATCACTACTGGAAGTAGTTTCTCATTTTGTCCAGGGGGCGAAAAAGCAAATGGAAGTAGATGGCCCCTGACTTGGCAAAGTGGTTAGCAAGGTTGCAACCCATCGGCACCATGCCTGCAACTCGATTCTTGGACCATCGGGTTTTGTCGTCTCCACATGGTCAAAATGGCGGGTGGTCCTATTATTTCTTGTTTTGCATTTCATCCGGGCATTTCGTGTTAGGGTGTGTGTTTGCTCAACCTCGTGTGCAAAATTGGGGGCTCGTCACCCAGACCAAGCCTCGCCAAGGGAGCAACGTCCAGGAGAACTCCAGACAGGTTACTGCTGAGCCTCAACGACAGTGGCTTATTTTCAAGTAGCCGCCTTTAGCTGCTGCTGGCGAATCGAGTATCTTAGAAGGAGAGGGGTCCAAGGTTTCTTCCCCATCCAAGCAGGTTTTTCTTCCCTGGAGCAGTTCCAAGTCCCGAGGTTGGTGTAGGCCAAACCCAGGTAGATAAGAAAAAGCGCCTGGTTTTGCAAGATCCTTCAAGGGGTCACGAAAGGGACGTGGCCCTTTCCTTTGCTAATTTCGACCCCGAGACGCACCCAGTCGGCATCCTTAATCAGTCTCTGGTTGATTGTGGGGGAGTCCCCTTAGACAAAGGGGTTCTTCACTTTTGGGGAAGTTCTCCAATTCATCTGGAGTCAGCACTGAGAGTTGCGGAGCGTTGGACTGTCATGATTTGATCACTGTCGAGGTTTGTTCGGGATGTTCACGCAAACCTGTGGACTATCGCTTCTACCGCGCTTGCCGTACCGTCCCCTTTCTCTGCAGAGTCTCCATTCTCTTCAGGAATCTGCACAAAACCCAGAGAGAAACTAGTGGTTTCCATACAAGATGGGTGAAGAAAATGGAGAATTATCCCTTCGCAATCCTCCTCTTCCAGAACCCTGGGAAAATGTGCGGTTTTTGAACAAAAGGATGGACGAATCGAATCGGAAATCAACCCTTGTAAGTGTGTGGGCTGAACCAGTCCTCACATATTGCTGCTTGAAGAGGAAATATGCTTGGAACCCATTTTTCAATGTAGTTGCAATAGAAAGGCCAACCCTAGCTCTTGCTTGTGAGTGCAGCAATGAATACACACATTGCAACCCATGCATCTTTCCTTCATTTGCTTCCCCTGCAGTAGCACAGAGGTAGGAACAAAGACGGACGCCCGTTCTCCTGTTGACTGTCTCAATCTTGGCAGCTCCCGGCCTGGCTGCTTCCACAACTGGACTTTCACCCACGTTAGCTGCCTAGGTCGAACGCCTGTACCCCGTTTCCAGCCGCTGACCCCTCTTCCGTTGTTCAAAGGCAACGCTTCGCTGCGCCCGCTTGTTGGTGGTGACAAGTATTTTGCGGCTCACTAAATACAAACTAGAATCAAAGTGTTGGGTGTAAAACTAAGGTATGTGTCAACTCTTTGTCATTGCGTGAGAAATTGCCCGGCCACAACTGATGTGTTTGCCCTTTCAAACCGCAAAACTGCAATACTTTCTGCATGGGAAGTTCGGATCCGTCAAGAACAGGGTTGCTCCAACCTCTTTTTTGGAGGGGGCAACCTCCTTCAAGAACAGACTACCAACGGTGCCGATTCCAGCGGGGGTCTTGGTAACCTAACCGACCTAAGTCAAAAATCGCATCCTTGACGAATCTTCCTAACCCACCCAAACAATTGCTATCCTTCCCATGGAAATGAAACGCGTCATGTGGGCGTGGCAACACGTCGTGCGCGCAGCGAGAGTTCCGCATAGGCCTGCGAGTCCATCCAGTTCGTGGCCGGCCTCGCTCTGCGGAACTGGGAGGCGACCTCTCCGAGCGGCCGAAGGGGCGAAGCTGCGTCGCGGCCCCTGGCGGCCCTTGGGGAAAAAACCCACAAAAACATAATCGTTTGTGTGTATATTTGCTAGGTCCCCCCAGTAGTGCCCTTTTACCGTCTTTTTTGGGGGGAGGGTTCCCCTACTAAAATAGACTACAGAAAAACATAGTTTGTTTTATGTTTGTATATTCTGGATCCCGGAGTGCATGCGTGCGTAGTTTTGTGTGTGTTCCCGGACAAAGAACAACCCAAAAAGAGTACCGAGCCTGAAGAAAGCTGTTCCTAGTTTAGAACATCACACATGGTTTCAAAAAATTAAAATCAAAATCATGTCAATCTTAGATTCTTGGTTGTATTATTTACACCACAACCATGGCAGATTAAAACAGATTGAATTATTACAATCAAACCAAAAAGGTGTGTATTGTATCATTATATCTAACATGTCTTTAATATTAAATTGTACAACCTGGTGAAAGTCCATGGTATTTTTTTTAATTTAAATGTCATCATTGGATGGTCATTGTTTAATAACAACCTGGTGAAAGTCCATATGTGTTGGAAATAAACCCTGATCCAGATATCAATCAATCAGTTGGGCAGTAAGGCAACCAATCAACCAACCAGCCAACCAACCAACCAATCAACCAACCAATTTGCCCTCAAGCAATCAATCAATCGATCAATCAATAAACAATGAACGTAGGGAAACATTGGCAACTGGGGTAAAATGACAGCATCAAGCCAGTGTCCTACACATGTGGATACTTGCCAAGCTATTTTCGCCACGTAGTTCCTGGACTGTGACGAAGAGCTAAACCACAAATCCTGTTTTTGGACACGCCCAGGCATAGGGTGTCCTTCTTCGGTCGAACAGATGAAATCCACCGGCTTGTAGTCCAATCACTTTCCAGTGGACGCAGGTGGTTGTCAGCTACGGCATCAACGACTGCGAGTCGGACTTGCTGACACTTCCCCTGTCTGAGGCAGCGTGGGAGGTGTTGGCCAAAGGTCCGTGTCCTGATTTCTCCACGACGCATTTGGGAGGGACAAGGGGGCCTGCAAAAAATGCGCTGGAAACCAGACAACTGACTAAACCCGGTTCCCACTTGAAATGGTTTTTGTTGGTTCTACCATCCGCTAAACCAGGTCTCACTTGCCTGAAGGCTGTGGTTCCCCATTCTTTTCAACCATCGTTCTTTTCAAACACCAGCCGTTTTTCCAGGTGTCCAGAGATTGGAAGACCCCTGGAAAGCATGGGGAAGGTACCCCAGAAAACGTGACGACATCTGATTTGGGCAAGACAGAGGTAGCAGAACCACTTACAAAAGATATACGGGTTTGTCTCAAATGGGAAATGGCTGGTTTCTGTTTCGGCTTCCCTTTAAACACCCATATCAGGTGTCGGGTCTCCACTGTTCAAAAGTGTGGTACTAAGGCGTTTGTACATTCGAGGGGTGTGTTCAGTTTGTTTCCAGGCAAGACTTTGTTTGGTTGCTGCTTGGGCTTCTTTAAAAGGGGCACACAAGGAAACGGCCAAATCTGGGACTTCCCCCATTGCAAGACAAACCCAGATACGTTTGCTAAGTGAACCAACCTTAGAGAGTCTAGGTCACCCAGTAGTGCCCTTTTTAACCCCTTTTTTGGGGGAGATTCGGTTCCCCTACTAAAATACACAAAAATGAAAAAAGTTGGTACCCTTATTCTAGCCTCTCTACTGGAGTTGGACCTAGGGAGTTTGATTGAGAGGTGCCCTGCAGGCCCACCAAGGCTTTGCCGAGGATCCCGTTGCTGCAATGCACCCTCGTGGTTGGAAGGGATGCGGACAGGGAGCTGGGGATATCCCAAAACTGCCTAGGGATGGAAGGCTGAATAGCTGGACGTATGTTGGTAGTTCCAACTAGCGTCGGGGAGTTTCACCCAGAGTGGGGGGTTGTCAAATTAGGGCCCCTTTTGGGCATGCCCTTTAAGAGGCGGCAGAGATCGGCGGCACCGAAACGGGTCACTGTAAAAGAACCAGCCATGTCCCGTGTGTAGTTCGCGGTGCCTTCCCTGTGAAATCAATCCCACAAAGCCATGTTATACCCAAGTTAGGGTAGACCAAATGTGAAGCAGACTCCGGCCATCTGTCTGCCCCTTTTGCGCGAGCCCGAGAGATGCCCACAAATCACCACGGCCTGATCCTCGCATCGCCCGGATCGCGTCTCGCTCGGAGCGCGCCTCGCCTCGGGAGAGGTGCTGGCGATGCTGCGGCCGGTGGTGTCAGACGTGAACGTCTCGCTGGATGACCTGGAGATGATCTGAGCGGAAAAAGAAAAAAAAGCCGCGAGCCGGGGCAGGGGGCTGGGGGCTGGGTGGGGGCCGGGGGGGTGCGGTGCGTCCCTGGAGGCGTTTTTTTGTCCTTCTTTGTTCTTTCTTCGATGGACAGAGGAGATACCCCTTATCTCAGCAGAGGACCCCAACAGCGCAAGTTATTCCGTGTTGACGTGTTTGCGCAGCACCCCTGCTTGAGCGTGAGGTGCAACTCCACATTTAACAATAGTGGGAACCCATAATAAATAAAGCTTTGGTTCATTAATGGGGGGTTCTCTCAGAATTTGCTGGATTTGCTCTAACAGGGAACATACAATGTCCTCCTCAATCCAGCGCCCGATTGGTGTTGGGTCCTCAACAAGAGCTGGATGCTCAAAATTCTGCGCTGGATGGGTTTGTGACACCTAGGCTAAGAATCGCCTCCGTCTCTTGGCTCCAGTCTCACCCGCGCCGAACTCCAAGAAACCACAGCAGCCAAGCTCTGACCGATAGCTTTCGGTAGGCTGGTCAGGGAGGCCAGGATCTTATCCAGGCGCTTTTCAACATTTTGCAAGCAGCTCATGAGATATGACGGCCCGGACCTCGGAAGGCCGTACCCTTCCCCCCCAACCCAGCTCCCTCCCGCTACTTTGGTAACCACTTGGTGGCACCCTAGTCCGCGGTTTGCCTCATGGACGCCCCACAAAAAGAGAATCAATCCCGCAAAGAGATGGTTCCGCTTCGTTTTCTACCGTTCAGGTCACTGGTTGCGACTGGGCTCTGGTAGGGGATTATTCTGGCCACCCGCTTGTTTAAACATGATTAAACCACTATAGCTTCAACAACCTCCTGGTTTCCCTTGTGAGGAACCAGGGGGCCTACCCGTTAGGAGACCCGCGCGAACCTGGCATGTTTCTTGGATGTCGAGGGCTCCTTGGCTCATCCTGGGCGTCTCCCTGGCTGTTCTGAGGACTTGGCCTATGAACCGGTGGTCTTCACCAAAGATGACCACCTCCTCACCACGGAGCCGGAGCCAAGGCCTTGGCTCGCGCGCTCTGAAGTGAGGTGAAGCGAAGTGGAGTGAAGCACTAGCTGGGCGCAAGGGACGTACCAAAACGCGCAAAGCGGTGTCCGCATCACCAGCCTGGACACCTGAGGGAAACCTTTCAGCTTTGCGGTGGTCCTTTGGGCAAACCAAAGGGACACCCACGGATAAGTGGTTGGCGAAGCTCCCTTTGATGTCCCTTTCACACCCTTTCCCAACAAGGGCTCTGAAGTTGAGAGATGGAAGTGCATACCCCTTGTTTATAAACATGTTATAGCATGTTATAAGTGCATGCCCCTTCTTTATAAGCATGTTATAGCATGTTATAAGTGCATGCCCCTTCTTTATAAGCATGTTATAACACACCAACCAAGCAACCCACCAACCCTTGGTTCTCCCTTTGTTCACATTGGCTGTGTTTTTTTTTTTGTTTAATGAGCGGGCTCTCATTAAAAGGTGGACAGTGGACATCGTCTAGGTGGGGATTTTTGTCCACCAAGCCCACAAAAAGGGGAAATCTAAAATTCACTAGGTGGGGATTTATGTCCCTCCCAACCATTTGCAAAAAAGAAAACACACCAAAACTCATCCAAATAGTTCATCAAAAGAAGAAAAAAAAAAACATCAAATTCCCATTTGCAAGAAAAACAACTAAACTCATCCGGCTACTTCGCTTTTGGCTCCACGAAACGCCGTTTTCCGCAGCCTGCTGCTTCTCCGCTCAGGTCCCAGGAGGAGTCCAGAGAGCTTCTGCAGCTCCGGGAGCAGGCGCCGAACGAGTCGGACTGAGCCATGCAGAACTCGTCTTTGAAGTTGGAGGTCGAGGGGTATCTGAGTTCTGTTTGGGGGAAACCGGGATTGCTTTTTTCTTTCTTTCTTTTTCTGTTGTGTGTGTGTGTGTTTTTCCTGAAGCCTGGTGTTTTCTTGTTTTTGTTGAGTGTACCTGGATTTGTTGGGGGAAAAATGTATCTTTTTGCTGAAGCCTAATTTTTGTTTGTCGATGTTTGATCAAACCCCTGATTGAAACCAGCATGGTTTTTGGAAGCCTGATTTTTCGGGGAAGCCTAATTTTTGTTGAGGGCGCCTTGTGTTTTTTTGTGGTTTTCGAGGGAAGCCCAAGTTCAAAGGACAGCCGAAGCCCTTTCCGAGGGTCTTAAAAGGGCACAGTAGTGGGGATCCTTTGGAGGGGTCATTTGAGGATTTATGTCCACCAATGTTGGAGGGGGGCCTGGGATGGGTTGTAAATGCCAATGCTGGTTTTTTAGGAAATCAGGGATATGCTTTAAAAGATGTGCCCGCGCTTCAGGGGACCTGTTGAATGGGTTCTAACAACCCTAGTAGCATATTTGATGGCCTTGTGGAGTCGGGTTGTGTGTGATCACGGAGTACCCATATGGTCGGGAAAGTTTGTTGGGTATCTATTGGATGCGGCAGCCAGGGGCGACCCAATGACTTGGTGCTTTGCATCCAGCACTGGACGAGTCGAACTGCAAAGGCCCATGACACTGATCTTCCAATTTGGACGCCCGCCGCGCGGGTGCGCTTCTGAGTCCTTCGACGACTTCTTTGTGGATGACGAAAGTGAGTGACCGAATAGAAAGCCTAGGTTTGGGTGCCCCTGTTGGAGCTGGAGCCCAACTTGAGCTTCAACTTTGTGGTGGGCAGGTACCTCCACTGCTGCGCCACGGAAATCGCAACCTCTCCGGCGCTCTGGGAACTTGGGCTGGTGATAAATGGCTGTGGCTCAAAATTCAAGACCCAGGGTTACGCAGGTGTTCGTCTACCTTTCCTTTTACCAGGCTTCCATTTTGGGCCCCTATTTTTGAGCCACAGCCAAATTACCTCTTTCGTGTGGTGCCTTTAGGTGTTGAAAGGGGAAAGGCACATGTACTCTTCCTCTCGCGAACGTTTGTGGGAGGGTGTCTTCAGGGGTCCCGTTGAAGGGGTTGCGTTAAACAGGTTCCGATCGCTTGCAGAGCACAATAATGTGTGCGAGAGGATTCCATTTGATAGAAGACTCAGGCACCCAAAGGGGGGACAACATTCGGTAAAGCCTTGGTGCTTCTACATATTTAGGAGGGTTGGATCACCCCACCCTGGAAAAAAGACACCGAAATCAGGGACGCTGCCAAGAAACAATGACAGGCGTTCCGTAATTTCCCCTCATAGCCTTTGGGCCCATTAAGGGTTCTTCAACCGCAACCCTTGGAGGGTGTTTTTGGGGGTCCTGACGAAAAGGATTCCAGGTGGATAAATACGCCATTTACGCAGGTGTTGTGGTTGGATGTTTTCTAGGGAATCCACCGCGCTACGTCCCCTGAATGATAGCAAACACAACATGAGGGGGTAACTGAGGGGTCAAACATATGCCCTGAAGCACATTCGGGGGGTATGGTCGGGGGTATCGTCTAGGGTTTGTGGTTGATGATCTGAAGGTGGCGAGAAATGCAAAAAGAGGCCCTCCTTGAGTCCTTTGGAGTCTTCTCTTTAGAGATAGCAAGTACGGAGCAAGTTGACACTTTGTAAGTGTATGCTTGGGCGGCCCTTGGTGTGGCCGAATTTGAGCTTTAAGCCTTGGTTCCCCAAGCAAAGGTCAACCAAACAAATAATTGGTTCCATGTCGAAGTTCTTCTATCCTTGACCTTCAGCCTGTCTTGTTTTGCCGGAACCCTCTTTTGGAGGAAACCTGCCAATCTAGGGACCCGGCAGTTGCAAGCAACCCAAAAGGAAACCAACCATTACAGCGGGTTCCCCCTCAAGAGGAACCCATGTGTGCTTTCTTGCCTGATGTTCAAAAGCAATCCGTGCCTGTTTTATGGAATCCCTCAGGGCGGTACGTACAACGGGGGCACTTGAAAGCCTTAGGGTTCCTTTAGGGTTCCCTATACATAAGGGGCACAAGGTCCCTAAGAAGCCTTTGGGAGCCTTCCGCCCCCTTTGGCCCCCTCCCTCCCTTGGGGACTCCATAAATGGTTCCCTAGGCAGGGGCAGAAGGTTCTTAGGGAGCCGTAGTGAGTCTTGGCCCCCGGGGCCTGTATAAATGTTGCTACCCCCCTGTCGCCGTCTCCCTCCCAAACCCGCCCGGCGTTAAGACAAAAGAGGTTTCGCAGCTCACGGCGGAGCGGGCGGCCAAGGAGAACACCGCTGCGGACGGCGCGAAGACTGAAAGAGAAACGAAAGAACCTTTTATGTGGGTATGTGTCCAAATAGGGGAAGGACCCGCAAAATGGCGGTTTAAAGGTTTTTTGTTTGCCTTCAAAACACACAGACCTTGTTGTGGCAACACTGATTTTGGGCTTGAACATTGACCACATTTTTTGAGGGTACCCTCTATTGGCAAAGAAAACTCAATTGTCCAAAGTCGACCTTTTGGCCCTTTCTGTTTCCCTGGTTGGCCATGTGGGCGCTGTCGGGCTGTTAACCGTCATTGCAAAACCCACGTTTCGGAGCAGCGCAAAACCCACGCTTCGGAGCAAGGAGTTGTTGTGCTTTTTCAGTTGCGTGCTGGCAGCCGTTGCGTTTGTCGGATCCATGCCTGGCAAATGGTAAGAACACCCGCTCACAGGCGCTCAGCACTGCATCCATGTTAGCCAAATGGCAAGCACATCCGCTCACCAGCCCAGCACTGTATCCATGCCAGTCAAATGGTAAGCACTCCGCTCACGCTCGAGCCACGCGCACCCGCTCAGGCACTGTATCCATGCCAGCCAAGTGGTAACCACACCCACTCACGCGCACCCACTCAAGCACTGTATCCATGCCAGCCAGATGCTGAGCACACCCGCTCACGCGCACCCGCTCAAGCTCTGTATCCATGCTGGCCAAATTGTAGCCACACCCGGCTCACGGGCTCCCGCTCAGCACTGTATTAACGCGAGCCAAATGGTAAGCGTACCCTTTTCAGCCACCGGCGCATACCCTTTTCCAGATCTCATCACAACGTGCTCAAAACCCCGTTGCAAGTCATGCGCATGTGGGTCCATTGAAGTAACACATTTGCCTCATTGTGTTTTGGGGATGAAAACAAGAGGAAGCGCTGACCTGTGACGCTCATTGGTATCCACAGAAGCGGTTTTTCCACCATGGGTAGTTGCCCTGGACCAAATTCCAGTTTTTGGTGCCGATCGGATCGACTGGGAGCAACCCTTGCAGTGACTGGTCCTGGTGCCACTTTCAGTTGGCTTGCCAACATGGAGCGGTGATTATGTGGGCCTTGCTTGACAAAGACATTTCGCATTTTACGGTTCACTAGGGACCCGAAGAAAAACTGAGTTGGGCAGAAACTGAGTCAGACCTGGGGGTGGTTTTAGGAAAAGTATACTAGTTTTAGCAGAGCAGCTCTATCCCGGCCATTAAAACAATCAAGGGCTCTTCCAAATCAAGGTGCAATGTGGTGGCGTGCATCTGTGCAGAGGGCGGCGCTGTTTTTTTGGGGGGTAAGGTTGAAAGGGAAAGCGCGAGCAATGCCACCCGGTTGTGAGGTCCCCCGCCAGTTTGAGACGTTGGCCCGGTATGTGTGTATAACTTCTATAGTACTTAGCTTCTATTTGCTTTCGAGTTTGAGGCAAAGTCATCCTCTTTCGAGTCCGTTCGCTCGCACCAGCAAGCAACCTACCCAGCCCTAACCCAACCTAACCCAACCTACTAAACCCTAACCTGCACCCAACCTGACCCTACCAGCTCTGCGTCACCGAACCCATGGGCTAACGCGCGCAGGAGGCGCAGCTCCGGGACTTGCTGCGGGTGGCCGAGCACGTGCGCGCCCAGGCCGGACCCGCCAAAGCCCGGACTCCGAACCCGCAGCAGGAGTTTCCTGCCCCTTTTTTGTGGGTTGATTGAGGGAAACCAACAGGAACCAACTCCATCTCCAACCATGTTTGGCAGAGAAACACCCGCCATACTGTGGGTGCGAACTCCGTGTCGCGTGTTGAAACCATGGGAATGAAACCATAACGTTTGGCGGAAGCATTTACAGGGGAAACATCAGACACCAGAGTTTCTGAGCGGTGGTGCGAAATGGATCTCGCAACCATCCACAGTAGGTGTATGTGTTTTGAGGGTACCCTTCGGTTGGTTTAAACCCCCAGCCCTCTGAGCGGGTTCGTCTTGAAATGGGGGACTCGCAAAAAGGAAAGGTGCCTGTTTTATCGGCTTCCCACTAATCCAACCAAAACAAGGTAGCCCCCTGCGCAAGAAAACAAAACACAGAACACATAGAACACTTGTTCTCCAATGCCGTGCCACCTTCTGGGACGGTTACTCAGTTGGGTCGTCAGGCCCCCCGAAGAAGGAAACTCAAAAAGCCACCGCCGGGAGCGCGTTCATTTCAGGAGGCGGCACGCAGAGCTGCCGAGGAGATCTTCCCGCGTGTTGCCTTGGCGTTTCGGCGGCCCAGAGCTCTCCCCTCCCATGCCTAGGAAGGGCAAGGATCATAGGTGTCCTTCTTGGTGGTTTTGGTCGAAAATCGATAGCCCTGATTTACCTGGTGGTGAAGTTTCATCTACCAGGGAAACCCATCTATTTCCCCTAAAGGGACACCTATGGGAAGAGTTCTTGGAAGCTTAGAAGCTTAGGAGGGATCCTTAGAAGGGTTCTTGGAGCCATTCTGGCGGGTAATTAGGGGTGGGAGGCCTGATGGTTAAGCCCTATTTCCAGAGGGGATCCGATCCATATTGACCAGGAGAAAGTGGATGACACGAAAATAGTTTTTTTGGGTAAGTGAAGAGGATGAAACCAAATGAGGGAATTGTGCCATCTCCTTTCAGCCAACTGTAGATTCTATTGGAGTACTGTGGCCCTCAACTAAGGTTCTGAAAGCTCCAACAGGTTGCACCCTTTTTCAGGGGTTGTTCCCCCAATCATGCGGAATCAAAAAAGGACAAGCCCCCCCCCCCAAAGCCCGCCCAAAGCTTCGGAAGGAACCTTCTGATTGGCTTCTGAGAACCTTTGGCCTTGAAATGTCACCAAACCTCAATGGTGGTTCTCCTTTTTGTTCCCTTGAAACCAAAAGCGCTGAAGGGTGCTGTCAAAAAGGCTTCCCAATGCAGGCAAATTGCTTCTCCCAACCAAAGGGTACCGTCAAAAAGATGAGCCACCCATTCCACGCCGTCAGCTTCTTTTTCTTAACGCTGTTTGAAGGAGAAGCTGAAGATGGCCGAGCATGCTGCGGAGGCCGACGCTGCCAGGGGCCCAAAGCAAATCCAAATCGGGGTTGCGAGAAAGGCACCCACGCCGATTTGCCTGTTTTATAGCGAGCTCACCGATCCAGGGGCACACCAAGCGCAACCAGGATGTAGGTCCATCTTTCAGGGTTTGGAGTCATTGTAGAAGAAGACCAATGTAGTGGGTCGACTTTGCGGTTCTTGGGAGGAACCTGCTTTGTTTGATGCCAGACCTGTGCATCCGGGCTTAGAAAGTGCTGAAAGAGTGCGCCAAGACTTGGGGTGTTTGAAACGTCGCCTGGGATGTGTGTTTATGGCGTTAAGTTGCCAGGCGTCCGACATGGGAAATTGCTGCCGCGCCCCGTGGACACCATCACACTCCATCTACGATGTGGAAGCAACACACGCCGAATCCGCGCGCTGGGATTCCTGTGCTTCAAGGGGGGGGGGGGGTGGAATTGATAGCTGGGGTGGTCGCATCGAGGATCAAGATCGCAAGGCGCTAGGCTTCAAGCAAAAGCAAGCTCGCCCAAAATGTTGAGGTCTTTTTGACCGATTTCCCCTCAGGTCCGCGAGACCTCGCGCCTGAGGAGTGGTCAAGTTGAAGTTTCGAGCGCAGATCCGTCGCCGCTCCGCCGGCGAAGCGGGCGGCGCCAATGGGCCAAGGCATCCAGGACTAAATCAAGGCTCCTGAGTGGTCGAGAGCCGATCTAAAAAAAACCGAGGTGTGTCAAACTAGGGCCCTCAAAACAGTAGCTTCCAACTGTTGGTTCCCGTTGAGCCACCCCAACAAGACTGCCCTCGAAACAAAAACCAAAAAAAAACAAGGTTTTTTTGTGGAGGGTCGGGGTTGGGCCGAATGGGAGGAAGTGAAATTCCAAACAAAAAACGTCCCTTTCGCCAGGCCCTCAAGGCCCCAGACAGGAATGGAAGTACCGGAACTCCATGTCACCGGAGCCAGCCCTCACCTGTTGAATCCCGCAATCTTTTAGTAGCTTTGTGTGGGTGGGTGTCTTCATCATTCTAGTAACTGCCCAAAAAAGGGTAACTTGTTTGCTTTTGGAATCCTCAATTCAGCAGGTCAGAGCGTCAGACCCATTTCCTTCCGCCGAGCTCGACCGAGGCCGAGAAGGACCGTCGCTACAACGAGCTTTTCCACATGGTTTGCCAGGCCTCGTGTCGGGGTCACTCGCCACAGAAGTCTTTTGTTTTAGCCCCTCTCGACAAGATCCCATTTTGAGACACACCCAAACAGGATGTTTTTTTGGAGACAAGTGCGGGATACCCTGAAGAAGACATCGTGCAACGCCGTCCAAGAAAGAACCACGCTGTGTGTATCCTAGGCCATGGTCGCAACTCGCATGGTCCTGGGTGATGAAATGGGAATCCTTCCAATGTTTGCCCACAAATCCCGACAAAGGGTCCATGACCAGGCCTAGCACCCCCAATGGGTGCTTCCACCACGGCACATGTGAGGGCCGCCAACAATGGTTTTTCTGGGAAACTGCGTAGCCGGGTACGACTCGACATAGAACAAGGGAAACCACCACCGTCCGGCAGAAGGATCCGGGGTTGTTGTACAATCCAGCAGAAACAGATGCCACGTAAACGTATCCATCACGGGGTCCCCCACCAAAAATCATGCCCAAACAGGAGAACGTTGGCGACCCCTCCCCAGTTCGGGGATTAGGCAACATCTGAAGGCTCAACCGCGTGCCGCTACAGTAGGTACACCTGAAATATGCCCTTACCCCATGTACCCATTTTCCCAGGCACCCTCGTGTGCAGGCAAAATCATTTCCGGGCCACGTTCCCAGGGGCACGTGGTTATTTTGACCTTGGTAGTATGCGAAATGTCTTTGTTGCAGCTTATAGTCCGCGTCACCTTAACATCACACTTTGGGTTGTTGGCTTGACATGTTTACGGTTCCCAAGCGGTTCAGTTCCAAAATCCCAAACCTTCCATTTGGTTAAGAGTTGTTTTCCCCTGTTGGTGTTAAAGGGAATCTATCACTGCTGGACTTATTTTGACTTTTTCCAGGGACTTAAGCAAATGGAAGGGGAAAAACAAAAAACTACTTGGATTGTCCGGGACGTGTGAGCCACTTCGCGGCCGGGCCACCCACTTCTCCGACTCAGGTGGATCGGGAGGTGGCGCTGCGCCGAGAGGCGGAGCGGCGCCTCGAGTCCGCGGGCCCAGACGTTCCCGCCCCAAAGGCACTGTGAGACTCTGCCCAAAGTCCCACGAACTCCGCTGAGGTGGATCTTTAGACTTTAAACTTCTTGGATTGTTTTAAAATATTTACTTTTAACCAGCCAAAAGTGAAAGACTTGTTGCTGGGGGATCTACAGCACCCAAGCTAAAAGGTAGCTGTTTTGGGCTGCCAAAGAGGCAAAAAGGGCCAATCCCACGAAAATGGTGGTCCCCAAAAGAGATAAGTCCGCAGGTGAACTCCACGGGTGTTTGTGATTTTCCTGGTGGCTTTTTTGTTTGCAAATGGTGGTTTTTTCTAGCGGAATCCGGTTCAACTTGGCATGTACGTTGCTTTTAGTTGGTTTAGTGGGCTATGTTTCCGAATCTATCCCACTGAAAGTTAGTCACTTTTGGCAGGTAGGCCCCTCGTCTGTACCCGCGTTTTGCGACTCGTCTGTACCCGCTGGAATCCACTCGTTTCTACCCGCGTGGTGGGCGCAGATGAGTCAGATTGATGGCAGTCCCCTATGCTCTAAACTTCACAAATGCAGTAATCAGAAGTGTTGTGTGGGCGCAGATGATCTTAGGTGTTTTGGGGCTTTACAGCTCTTAGAGAATATTCTGAGAAACTGCCATAGGTACCCTAAACACTGAAGATCCTAAACCCTGAAACCCCTAAGCCCTAAAAACCCTAAACCCCAAAAAACCATGAACCCTAAAAAGCCTAAAGCCTAAAGTCCTTAAACACTGAAGATCCTCAGGCCTAAAAACCATAAACCCTAAAACCCTGAACCACCTTAAACACCCCAATCACTAAAGATCCTAAACCCTGAAAACCCAACACCCTAAACCCTAAACCCTAAAAACCCTAAACCCAAAAAAGCTGAACCCTTAAAAAACCTAAACCCAAAAACTTTAAACACTGAAGATCCTAAACCCTAAAAACACTAAACCCTAAAAACCCTAAACCCTAAAGCCCTAAACACTAAAATCCGTAAACCCTAAAAACCCTCAACCCTAAAAACCCTAAACACTGAAGATCCTAAACCCTGAAGACCCTAAACCCTAGAATCCCTAAACCCTAAAAACCCTAAACCCTAAAAACCCTTAACCCTAAAAACCCTAAACACTGAAGATCCTAAACCCTGAAGACCCTAAACCCTAAAATCCTTAAACCCTAAAAGCCCTAAACCCTGAAAACCCTTAACCCTAAAAACCCTAAACACTGAAGATCCCTAAACCCTGAAACCCCTAAACCCTAAAACCCCTAAACCCTAAAATCCTTAAACACTGAAGATCCTAAGCCCTAAAAGCCCTAAACCCTAAAAACCCTAAACCTTAAACACCCTAATCAACAAAGATCCTAAACCCTGAAAGCCCTAAACCCTAAAAACCCTTAGCCCTAAAAACCCTAAACCTTAAAACCCTAAACCCTAATGACCCTGCGCCCAAAAAACCCTAAAACTCTCGGTGGGCAGGGATGAGCCCAAAGTGTGGGCGCAGATGATCCTCCGCTGACCCCTTTTTGCAAAGGGTCAACTTCTATGTATTCGCGAAAGAATCTGTGGGCGCACATGAGTCAGAAAATGTGGGCGCAGATGAGTCACTTCTGTGCGGGCGGAGATGAGCCGAAAATGTGGGCACAGATGAGCCCCCTTCCCTTTTGGCAGGGGATCTGAGGGCAGCCCAGAAACCACTGGTCCCGAACGGGTTTGACGGGTCCCACCCAACTCTAAGATGGGCGGGATTTTTCGACCGCAACCCCAGCCCAGTCGATCCTGGATAGTTGGGGGATTCTATCATTGGAACAGCTTTGCTGACAACCGTGGGCAAGGGCCGCAGTTTGAATTGTCCCCTACAGTTCGAAAAATTCCCAAATGCGATTCCCGCGCGGTCCAAAGGTACACAAAGAACATTAAAAACTGGTTCGTTTTCGGAATGTTCATGACAAGTGCGTCAGCTAGATGTCGCCAATCCACTCAGGAAGTGAGACTCGAGTCTTCTCGCGAAGCTCTCGATCTTGGATCCCGCGCGCTCAGGACAGCCACCGCGTCAGCCAGGGAGGCGGGCAGATTCACATCTCGGCTGTTCGGACCCCCTGAGAGACATGAACCCTTCTGGGGGCGGGGGGACGGAAACCACTCAGATGTTCTGAAAGGTAAGCCTGAAAAGCCTGAAAACGGATCTAAGCTATGGGGTGGTGAAACATACATGGCATGACTCAAATGAGTGGTTGGTTTGCTTCGTCAGTCCCGCATGGAAAATCGATCGGACGGGTTTATTTTGCTCTGCCCTTGAGGTTTGGCCAACTTTCACTAGGCAACATCCACCACTGGGATGGGTGAAACCCTACCGGGATAGACCACCACCTGGTGCGAAATGGGTTTTGTCCACATTATGATTATCATTGTCTTGTTACTTTCGGGGAACTCTGCAAGCACGGGCGTGTTCCGGCCACCACCGAGCGGCATATAAGAACAGCCTAGCACCTGTGAGCAAAATGGGTGTGTGGTGTGTCAAAATAGGGAATGCCCCAAAATGGTGGCGTTCCCCTGGTCCCCTGCGTTGAAGCCATTTCTTCTGCCTTTGCAAGAGCCTCTTTCCAGGGAGCGGGGGGGTCGTTGAAACCACCCCAAAAGCCCAAAAAGGGCTTTCCACCCAAAAAGCACAGACCAAAAGACAAAACCAGCACCCCAGGAAAAAAAATGGCCCCAACCTACAGACCCAACCCATAGGTTGCCGCGAGGCGACCTCCCCGCCCTTTCTGCCCGCCGTGGGCCGCCCTCGCCATCCCTCGGCCTTCGCAGGCGGTGGCCAAGTCGCAGGAGGAGGCGCTGGCCGCCCAGGCCCGCGCCGCCGAGGCGGGGGGTCATCGAGCGGAGGGAGGCGAAGGGTGGCGAGCGGCTGGGGGTTGATCACCTTTGCATGGGTCCCTGGGCTGGGGTACCAAACCTTTTTCCAAATCCAAAGCCGAAAGTGAAGGGATAGTGATAGTACCATGAAACAGGTGTGGTGGTTCTGATTAGTCCAGGAGTTTAGACTTTCTCCAAGAATACCAAAAGGATACGGGGGGTGTTTTGTTGGTCCCTGTTCAGCGGGTGATGGATATTTATTCTTCGTGCTTTGGTGGATTTTGCGCCTCAAACTCTTGCTGGTGAGAGGTGGAGAGAGGGGTTTGGTACCTAGCTGGAGGTGGTTTGTTTGGTATTTCAGTTTTTTTGTCTCACTCCCCTGAGGCTGAATGGACTTTAAGAACTGTTTGGGATTGGACCGTTTTCGTGGTAAATAGAAAGTTCGGACTTGTTTTGGCCGGTCAACTCGGGAAGTGAGCGTTGGGTAGACAGGGTGTTATGGGATCGGACACAAACAAGTGGACCACCCCAAGAGTTACGTTTCCAGAGCTGCTGAAAGGTTCAGCTCCAAGGTCGCCCTGTGGAACTTCTTTGTATCGCCCAGACACCGAACCAAACCAGTCCGCAGCCAAAAATTGGCCTGGCCTTTCGACCTTGTGGCTTCCCATTTTGGCGAGCATGTTCTTTTTGCCGAGGCCAAAAGGTGATCAGATCACCTTTGCATCCCCGGTCCTTGGGCTGGTACCAAACCTTCGCAAATCCATGAGTGAAGGGATAGTGATAGTCTAGTGATGGTACCATAAACAGGTGCGGCAAGAACCGCACGCATTATTTATCATGGATTTCGGTAGACCACTTACCTGGGTTTTAATTAGTTCAGAAGTTTAGATTTTTCCGAAGGAGACCAAAAGGATAGAGCGCGAAAGTTCCCGCCAGGCCGAGGAGCGTGCTAGTGTGCTTGAGGACCGAATCTGGGGAGGGGAATCTGGCAGGGGCCCTATGGGTTGCTGAGTGGGTACCCTTTTTCAGGTTGGTGTAATGAAATCGCAAGGAAAGACACAATGTTGGGGGACCCCCTATTTTTTCCCCATATCATTGGCTGAAGAACACGGGAAACAACCTGGAAGTTCCAAAAACCAACAGGCAGACAATCCAATTTTCACTCGTCCTCTCGAGGAAGTAAGTAGTTGTGTTTGGCACTCGTACGTCACTTTTTGGTTGATTCAAGCACCACCTGTTTGGCAATGTTCAGAGTAGTCTCTCCTTGTAGATAGATGGATGGGCGGAGGGTTGGCACTGAGTCGTGGCCCAAAATCCCCAAGCAAATTCTGTCATTTCAAGGTCGCCTGACCTTTTTTCACACTCCAACCACTCAGATTGGGTGTCGAGGTTTCACCATGATTATGGGGAATGAGGCTTTGGGAACCAATCATCATGTTCTGTGATTGATTGGCCAAGGAATTCCCCTGAAAGCGAGAAAATGAAGGCCCCCAATGCACCTGCTACACCCTCAGAGGCCAATAGCTCATCCAGGGATAGACAATCCGTATTGGAGGTTCACGACCGAGGGTGACCGGCCAGGAGGGACGCCTTCAGCTGGAGGCGTTGGGCAAGTCGGGGGGGGGTCCCATGTTGATGGAAAGGGCAAGTCCATTTTGTTGGGTTCCGAGTCGAAAATGGCTTTGCAACCAGCCAGCCAAGCAAACAAGCAAACAAGTCAGCCAACCAACCAATCGAACGAGCCAGCCAGCCAGCCAGTTCGCTACCCAACCAACCAACCAACCAACCAATCAAACAAACCAACCAAACCGAGTCTAATTGGCGGCCTGACTTCTGCGAGCTCACATGCTCATGCCATGAAGTTGCTGCCGTCTCGCTGCGGCGCATTTCGAACATCGCCACCCTTTGCACTTGGACCTTCAACTCAACAATTTTAAGGCCGATCTTTTGACCTTCTTAGTTTCCCATGTTCGGTCAATTTGTAGAGTTGCCTCAAAAGCTCCTGAAAGCGGACGGGCCAAGTGCTGCCCAATATGGTGCGGACTGCATTTTTAAGCAAGTTGCGGCGCCTAAAAAATCTGAATTCCTGCAAATGGGCTGGGAGACACCGAGAACCCCTCAGGAAGAAACTCAGCCTTCATATGCCCACACGACTGACAAGCTGAAACCCGTTCAGTAGAATCTCTTCCTGATCTTTGGCCCTATGTTTTCCCTGGCCGATCTTTGAAGTGCCGCCCCTTTTCAGGCACTGTGAATTTGAGACAGCGACGGCTCCATGGATCTTCCGGGTCGATGTTCTGGGGAAAAAGGGTTTGGTGTGTTTTTGACGACGCTTGCTCCAAAGAGGAACTCCGAGCGGAGCATTGAGTACTTCCTGAGTCGGCGACATGGCGGCTGAGAAGCATCCGTCGGAGCCAATTGGACTCAGAACGGCCAAAGAGAGGCGTCAACAAGCCGAGCGCGGATGCCGATGTCCAAGCAAGCTGAAAAGGGGCATCGTGCAAAACCTGGTTCTAGCAAAAAGAGGTACCCTCAAAACATCACCCATGTCCATCTTCAGAGGGATGGTTTCAACACCTGGAGGGTGAGCTAACCTGGAAAGGTAAGCCCTCCCTCCCACTGACTTAGCATCCAGATGGCGCTTCTCCCACAGTTGTCCTCTAAGAAGGTTTTTTGATCCACAGGTCTTTCCTGATCTTCCTGGAGACATCTCGCTCTGTGGGAGGAAGGGTACGGGGGTCCCTATATGTCTGTCAAAGGGTGGGTTTAGACCTCACCTCTTCGCCCGGTTCGGGTGAGTTTCTGCTGAAGGTACTTACGGGCCGACCCCCTTTTTTTGTTGTTCAGGCCAAGGGAACGAACCCCCCCCAAAAGTTTTTTCTTGGGAGCCTGGAGCATGAGTCAATCCTTTTACTCACTTCCTGAGTTGATGGACTTTAAACTTTTTGGAAAGACCATTTTAGTAGTAAATAAAAAGTTCAGACTTTTTTTGGCGGGTCTCTCCTCGTCTCAGCGACTCGAAGTCATGGCGACCTCCGCAGGCCCGGCTGGCGGAGAAGGAGGCGCAGCTGGCGCCCTTGAGATCGCAGCTGGCGAAGGCGAGTTGCGTCGCATCGAAAGATCGAACCGGCCGCGTCGGCGGGGCGGGACGGCTGCGGTGGCTTCATGCTGGCTGACCTAGGCTGTGTGTCAAAAGAGGGGGGGACGCATGGGGACGCTAAAACAGGCGATTTCAAGAACTGTTGGGTTGAGAAGAGGGTGAAGGGTTTTGGTAGAGTGCCCAAGGGTCCCTTTCCAGTTCAATTGGCCGTGAAGGGGCCAGAAGCAAAAAGAAAAGGACAGGAGCTCCAAATCAATCAGACACATCTGAGTTTTGGGGGCAGTCCAAACCTTGTCGACCTTAAGAAGGGCCTGCTGGTCAATAGGACTGTATATGGCTTTTTTTGTTGAGCCCAGAATTGCCCTGATTAATCGCGGGGAGCTTTCTGTTAATGAGGGGGAGGCTGGCACTGAAGGGGCGACCCCTTTATGAACACCTTGTCTTTTTCAAACAAACTTTAGCAAGAAAAATCCGCAATTTTGAGGGAAGCGCGTGTTTGGGGAGAAGTCTAATAGTGGCTGAGCATTGGTGCGCAGACTAGCGAATACTAAGCAAAAAGGAAAGCCCCTTTTCTGGCAAGCTGGTTTTTACCTTGGGGGCTGCAGGGGGGTGGGGGGGGGGGGGTACTTTCAATCAGGGGGTTGGGGGAGGACCAACAAACGGGGTAGGGCTTTCTAGGCAAAATTTGTTGGCCCTTTACTTTAGTACTATTGGTGGGAATCTGGAAGGCAAAAGGGGAAACCTTTAATCACAGACATTACCTTTAAGAAACACAGCCCCCTATGGCTGTGAACTTAATAGGCAACCCGAAATGGCGTCCACCAACCGCTTTGGGTTGGTTTCAAAATAGGTGAAGCCTCCAACCAGTGGTTTCATTTTAGTTTTCCTAAAGGCCCCCAAAGAAGGCTACCCTCGAAAGCTGAGCTAACTTGCATGGGAGCCATTGAAGCCAGATTGGCCGTCCGTGAGAGCGACGTGTTCTTTTTTCGGGGCCGTGGGGCTGTTAGGCTGTTTCTGGTAGCTTAACTTGTTGCCTTGTTTGTTTTCCATCATGTTGTGTCAACGATTGTCATTGGATGGTTCTGATTCCCTTACAATCGATTTCCGTACTCTCAGCTTGCCTGAGGTTTGCCGATAATCCCAGCTGTTCCTGGCTTTAAGCACCACCTTTTGAGCCAGAACACTTGCGAAAGTAGGGGGGGAATGCTCCTTTGGTTGCAACCTCCGTGATGATAATATTATATATATATATATGTGTGTATATATATATATACATACGGCCCCGTCCCCTAGCTCATGAATAAGCAGCGGGATGCACAGACCAGAAACGTCTGGGTCCAAGGGCAAGAAGGAATGTGTTTTGCACAGTACTTGTCGGCTTGAATGAGAAATAAAATGGAAACGAAGAATGGTCTTTACAAAAACGCAGAAGTAATCAACCACTTGCGCTCGAGTGACACCCGACTTGGCGAGTGTAAAACGAAAGGAAGCCACACGCTAGGTTAGCACCTCAAGCAGGTGCTTCCGTGAGGCTTGAACCAAAGTGCTGTGACAGCCCATGGTCCCAGCAGATGACTCACTTCCTCCATGTCAAGACTTGCCTTGGGCCAACCGCCGATACTGATTGGTGAAAAGCCGGTTCCTTGCAAGCGCCGGCCCATCCGCCGGGACTCCGCCGCTGGTTTTGTGGATGTTCCCTCGCTTTCACCCCGGGGATTCCAAGTCTGCGACTCTGAAGCTCCGGAGTCCTTCAGCAATTGGTGCCGTTTCTTTGACCGCTTCTTTTTTGGGGGGGAGATTCGGTTCCCCTACTAAAATAGACAGAAAAAAGTTGGTACCAACTTCTTCTAAGCTCTCTACTGGAAGCACCTATGAAACAGAGAATCACCCATTCTCTTTGTGGGCCAAGCAAAGGGAAAGTGAACCCAACAGGTCTACTGGAGGACCGAGCCGAAGCGGAAAAAAAAAAAACGGAGAGCGAGGCCACGCAGTCCGCCAGCGAGAACCGGATCTTGAGCAACTCCTTGCAGGACCAGCTGGCCTCGGCCCGGGAGCCCCAGGACCTCCTGGGGCCTTTTTGCGACAATTTCGACATGGAATCGGATGACACCTCTTCTGGGGAGTTTCAGGCCTATATGTCCTGATACTCCTACCAAACTCCGTTCTTTTTGGGGACCTTTTTCTTTTTGGGTTGCACCAGCTCGCCGAGGTTTCCATGGGTTGCCCTTTTGGTTTGGCCGCACCCCTTCCCAGCTTTGGGTGGGAGGTTGCCTTGGCTTGATACCATTGTTGCCGTGTGGCCCTTTGTTCGCAGGTTTCTTGGATGTGGAAATATAAGGCGGACACAAATCGAAGCACATATTTGGGCCAGCAGGCTCTGCCCAAAGTGCATTTTGTCATCAGGAGTTTTCAACAGTAGGGACTCCTGGGTGGACCAGTTTAGGTGCCTTACCTGTTTTGCTTTTCAGAAGGCCACCGGGAAACCAGAAAACAGCTGTTTCTTCACAGAAAATGACGGTTGAAAAGATTGGAAAAGGAATCATCCGGTAGAACAGCAGTGATTTAGACCGACAAGAGCTACCCTTCACAGCCTGATCTAACTCGGCATTGATCTCACCGCCGCCAGGAAATCCACATTGGCAGGCTCCCAAAAAAGTGAGCAACATACGCATGTGAGTCAAATCCCAAAAACGTATTTTCCTTTTGGTGTCCCTTGCAAGCATCAGGTATCCCTTAAATGGGGGTTTGGATTGGTGGTTTGGGATTTTAACCCCTGGTTCTTGTGGAGGGCAAAAGGGAACCCTTCCCTAACCTCCGCGCTCCAAACCACCAAATAGAAGAAAGTTGAAAGAGCGCGTATGGGAGCGCGAAACAAAAAAATACATCCGGCCCTCAAAAAAGATGTCCAGCTCCCAAAAATTCAACGACGACCCCCAGTATGTTGGCCTGTGTCCTTTTGGTGTCCCTTTACTCCGAAAAGGGTTACCAGCTCCCAAAAAAAGCGCAAAAAGCGGGTATGTGAGTCAAACCCCAAGGTGTGCTTTCCCCTTGTTCGTTTCCCTTCCAAGCTCCCAACAAAAGAAAAGCACGGGGCATCCGTGCTCCCCCCCCCTCCAAAAAAAAAACCGACGAGAAAACACGAAACCGCGCCGCCCACCGCGCGCCTTGTCCGACGAACGCTTCCTCCGAGCGAGGTGGTGAAGACCTCGGAGGCCCGGGCCGCCGCCTGCGCGGAGGCGAAGGCGCGCTGCAGCGCGGCGGAGCAGCAGACCCTGGCGGCGCGCCAGGACGTGGGGCCGTGGGGACGGGGGGCTAGGGGGGGGGGGGACGGGGGAGGTTGCGAAGGGTGGAGATTGGACACGTGGATTTGGGGGATTTCGGGGGGGTGGGGGTGGACTTGGGGCAATTAGCCTCAGGCGCATCATGGGTGCCGGTTACTTGTTGGACCAGGGCAACTGACCAACTGGGTTGGGGTGGACGGCGGTGGAGTGGGGGAAGTCCCGTTTGAGGTCCGGTCAAAATGTTGTGCTGGGTGTATGGACCACTTGGGGGGGACGAGAAGGGGGCAAAACCCAGGGCCTCGCTAAATCGTCCGTGTCCAACTTTCACCGTGGCTGGTGTGTCTTTTCAAGGTGGGTTATAACCGGCAAGTTACCCTTACATCAAAGAACATTTAGTTCTTGCTCGCTGTGGTTGGGATGTTGCTTGGACAACCGCCTTCCCAATACAAATCGTTGTTGTTGTTTTTGTTTTTACCCCCGATTTAGACATCACATGTTGGACCACTTTGAAGTGCCTTTCCCGGTTCAACCTTTGGTAGCATCTGAGACATCTTTCCCCTTTGCTTCGAACATGTTTCCTTTTGCTACGATGACAATGATAGAGCAAGATTCACATCCTGGGTTTGGGGCTGAATGCAAATCCTGGAATGTCGAGTAAGTCTTTTGGTAATCATGGTTCCCACGTGATAGCTTGATTTGGCCGAAGCCCCAAACCGTCCGTGAGATGCTAGGAGCCATTCCCAACCCAGACCAATTGTTGGTGAGTTGCGAACCCTTTTGCCATTCTTTTTGGGAGTGTACAACCAACGACAAAGATAGGTACAAATACCTTCGCCCTACTTGGTGACTTTGGGCCTCGGGTTGCCTCAAGAGAGGCCCCACTGTACCTAAAACAAAAACCAGAACACCAGAAAACGATCCCACGGGTTCTTTTACTGGGGGTCTGCCAACCGCCCCCCCACCGGTGGAAAAGCGCAAAGCGCCAAACCGCAGGAGGCGCAGCGCTTCACGGCCCGCATCACCGCCGTGGAGAAGGCGATCGATCCGGTCAGCGGTTCGCCGGTGGGAGCGGAGCCGCCGCGGCTGGGTGGTAGGGTGGAGAGCAAGAAACGGGTTCAACCCAAGCTGGGTGCTAATAATAGGTAACTGGGTGCTAAGCTGGGTGCTAAACTGGGTGCGGACGGAACAGGGCGCTATAAATGAAACATGGTTGTCCTTTAGGTGCCCAGACATGTCAGTAACCATGACAAGTCTTGGGAGATGAATTAGCATGGCTACCATGCCGTCTTTTGGATGCCAGGTTGTTTGTTGCTTGTGTGTTGGTTTTTTGATGGTGTGCTTGCTACATTGTTGGAGTTGGTCCGAAGGGAAACCAAGGGGGACAACCACAATTTTGTCCACACTGGGTTCTATAAATACGTAGCACATTTGTTTACTTCCCCGGAGAGAAACAAGAGGGGGATGGGGTTGTTTGTTTCCGGACCCATTTAGCACTCCGAGCAAAGGAAAGACCTACTTCAAGACCTGTGGGGCAATTCCTTTGTTCATTTTTTGGAGCTAAGCACCTTTCAGAAAAGGTGTGTTTTTGAGGGTACCTTTTTTAAAAGTACTTAAAAGGGTTAGTTTCAAGGGGCACCAAAGGAAAATACCCATTTTAGGTGCCTCCTATTTACCCAAATCAAGTATCCGCAAAATGATAAGAGCGCTGTTGGAACGCAGTCCCGTGAGCATATATGCTATTCTCCTGGCACATTTGTTTGAGAAATTTCTCTGGGTTTCCTGCAGCTTGTAAGAATATTTTAAGAAATATACGTTGATGTGGTTTTGGGTGCCAATTGTCTACCCATCGATGGGATAGGAGCGCTTGAAACTGTGGATGGTTGCGAACTCCATTTCGCACCACCGTTCGGAAACCCTGGTTTCTGATTCGATTCCCCAACGTAACCAACCAACGTGATGGCTGCATTCCCATGGTTTCATTTCGTGGTGCGATTTCTGAATTTCGAAACCATCCACAGCATGTGTCTTAGCTCAGAGGTCAACCTGGCCCCTGCGTTCTTGCCAACCCAATTGAAAATTAACCACCAAACAAAGGGCGCCCTTGCTCCAACCTCTAGTGGTGCCTGTATATGTATAAACAAACTGATAATCTCGTGTTTTGCTTTATCTAAACAGGAGCTTTCTCTTTATGAGGTGCTGCTTAAAAACGAGAACATGTAGGCCCTGCTCAAGGTTTGGACACGGTGACCTAGTCCTGGCACGCAGGACTACGACGACGTCCGCGAGCAGTTGGACGCAGCGCGGCGCGGCTACGCGGACTTACAAAAGGCCGGGCGCATAACGGAGCCTTCCTCATCCCCCTAATCTATGTATGAGCGCACTCGGTACCCTGCGAAAAAAGCGCATCCAGTTTTAGCACTCGCTTGATCAGACAGTACACATGCTCTCAGGTGCAACCATATCCGCCAATCACAAAAGCCGATACCCCCTTTTCAAGCTCAAGACACACTACACCGCCTCCAAACCAAATCGGGACCTGTGCGCCCTAAGGGTCTTAGAGAGCCTTTTTGGAGCATTTGACCGGAATGTGACGAGTACAGGACCTCCCAAGGACGGGGTCTGGCTATGACTTCTAACAGGGAGGGCCCTCTATCAAACGAAGGCATGCCCAGACATGTTTACCACACTGCCCAAAAGCCGAAAACGGCCACCGCCGGCCCTGCTGCCACCTCCGTTTGACCAGCCATTCCAGCATATGTGGAATCTTGCGCAGGGTTCCTGGGAGAACGCTTAGAAATTTTGGTGGTTGGGCAAGATGTTGTCAAGGGGTGGCGCAACGGCAGCGCATCTGACTCTAGCTCAGAAGCTTGGCTCAAATCTCCCTGGCCACGAAATTCTTCTGCGCCAACTACCTGACAGCGGTTCTCAGGAAAGAGACTTTTGCCACCGAACCCTTCAGCGCCCAGCCGCGCTCGGCGAAGGGGGCGGGGGGTCCTTGGAGGCCTACGACGAGGCGGGCGGCGTGCTCTGCGAGCGCTTCGGGGAGGCAGGAGCCCCGAGCCCCGTCGCAGTGGGGGGGGGGGGGTCCGCGTGACGGTGGGGTTTAGCAGGGCTCCTTAAAAGATATATTTTGCAACCAGTTGAAACATGGTTGTTTCCACCAAAGAAAAGGGAAACCACCATTTACAAGGCAATATTCAGGTGTAATTCTTCCCCCTATTAATAAATACGGCCCCCCCTATTATAAATAAATCCCCCCAAATATATATATATATATATATATATATATATATGTATCTATTAAAAAAAAAAAAAAAAAAAAAAAAAAAAAAGTGGGGTTTTTGGGGTTGGTTTTTTTGCCTTTCCAACAATGTGAGGGTTCACATAGGATTGGAGGAAATGGATTGAATTGTAAGGTCCGCGAGTAAGCGGTTTAATAAGGAGATTTGATGTATCATTCTATTTGTTTTTCAGTTTACTGGTTGTTTGTTTGCAGCCAGGCAGGTTAATTAGCCAGCATGTACGGGAGAGAGACAGTCGCAGCTAGACAGCTTGTAGAAGTGCCCCCTAATAAGGATTCCAAGACTTTAGTATTGGTTTAGTATTGGCGCAATGGAAAATCAATTGTGCGGAGTGGAAATCTGGTCCCAGATTTCCATTTATTATTAATGGGGGTCATTCATTAATAGGGGGAGAGATTATAATGTAAGGATCCCTGTTTAGGTTGCCAGCGTCAGTAGGTTTATAGAAACCTCGCGGTTGTGGAAAGCTTGGAGAGGACCAATTTCCATTTGTTAAACTTGCTTTAGAGGGGGGTTAAGCTAACATCAACTACCCATGAACATGAACTTATTTAAGTTTATAAGCCTTTTTTGGAGTTTCCATTGGTTTCCTTTTACATGGTTGTAAATTAACATCAACTACCCATGACCACACATTTCCAGAGGTTTATACCCAATTTCTACTGTGTCCTTTGGTTTCAGTTTACACGGTTGAGAACTTGGAGAGGACCCATTTCCCCTTGTTTTGGATGGGGTTCCCTTCAAATATATTTAGAGGGAAAGTCATCTTTTTGGTGGTGTTCTCTATGGTCATGCAAAGTGAAGGACCTTTTGAACGCACCCACTGGACTCTACCCAAACGCAGCCGAAGACAGCATGGGAAACACTCGGAGCATCAGGGACGGTCCCCCGTTTAATGGTGCGATTGGTTCGAAAGACTTTTCGACCGAGGAGGTCAATACTGAGCAGAGCTTTCTCCCGAGAGTTCTCAAGCAGCTGACATTTCTGCTTTTCGGTAGGAGTTATTTTGCAGATTGAAAAGCGAAGTCCCAGCATAGAATAATCATGGCGATTTCTTGGTGAGGATGGCGATTTCTTGGTGAGGAAAGGCGGGGGCTAAGGGGTCCACAGTCGCATGGGCGAATGTGCTGTTTCTATTTGGCTTGACGGAGCCAAGCCAAGACATTCAGACCCGAAGCGGGTTCGAAGAAATGGGTCCAGCACCAACCATCATTTGTGTAGAATCCTAGAACCCATTTGTTCGAACTCAAGGATCACTCAAGACGAATGTGTCTATGATAAAAGCAAAAAAGTGTTTTTTTGTTTTTTGTTTCTGTTTTTTTTTTCTCGGGTTGAAAGGGCTGGTCATGAGCCTGTGACTAAACCTTAGACAACAATGATCAGGATTCCCAAGACACCATGACCACGACTGACACAGGGAGACTTGACCATGGCATTTATTGACAGCATGTGCTTTGGCTTTGGCATAAAAAAGAACCAGAACAAACAAATCAATCCAGAAGATCTGAACATGCCGCACACGCTGCCACACAAATATATATATATATATGTACAATATGGATGGCGAGGGGGGCATCTGCAATTTTCGGACCCTTCTACTCATCCATGTTCCTGTAAACGTCATGCAAGGGTTGCCTTTCAGACCATTTTCCTTTGAGGATGGCATGACGGATTCCCCTCATTTCATGAAGGTTTTTTACGATTCATCAAGGCTTACCCAAGGATCGAACCCTACACTCCCCATGGCTTGAGGAAACTGGGGAGGAAACCTAAGGCTCCTCGCGAAAAACTTGGGGCCGTGCATCGAAGCGTTCTGAATCTTTCTCGGCCCCAAAGCAGGTTGGGTTGCTTGCTAACCAAACTCAAGCCAGAACTTTCTCGACTGTTCGAGTCACTTAACAGGGGGAAACCACGCGTCGGCACGCGGAACGCATCGGGCATCGGCAGCGCCGTGTCGGTTTTCTCGTAGGCCAAGCGTACCCAAGAGACGGCCGGGGCCGCGAGTCACCAGGATCGGGTGGCTGGGATCAAACTCAGCCTGAAACTCATGTGGGGGATCAAGAGGGGTTTATCCCCACTTCTGTGGTGCAAGGGAATCTCCCTCTTATGGGTGCGAAAGAAATTCGGAAAAAGCCCTTTTTTGTTGCACCACAGTGGTCATTTCCCGCAGCCCTGACACTTGCTGGTTTCTCAGGGAAGCTGGGGACTTTCTACGCCACAAATGGCTGTTCTGAGTTGGAAGGAGTTACGACCCCAAAGTGAACCATCCAGGTGGTTTCCGTCAGTCCTCAGGTCCTCAGGTTCAGGGCAAGCCAGTTTCACCGGGATGTGTTCCACGCATGCCTGATCCTTGCCAGCGCGGATTGGATGGGACATGTCAAAATAGGGGGCCCCGCCAAACATGATGGTGTTCCCTTTGGCAGCGCCCTCTAAATCCCTTCTTCTTTGGTGGGTCCGCTAAAAGGAACTCAACCCAAAGAAGTGGGTCCCCTATTCTGCCGAATGGGTCAAGAAAAAGAACGAAGACCAGGGAAAAGCAGCCGGTGTCCGAAAAGAATTCGGGTTGAAAGGCGCGGAAAATGATCAGAGCCATCGAATCGACCCCATAGTCGCGGAAGGAGGCCACTGAAGTGGGATTCCTCCTTGGAAAACCGCCAACAAAGCATGGGAAGCAGCCGTTGTTTTTGTTGTTTCTTTTTTGTGTGCAAAGAACCATGGTTGTTGTTTTTTGTTGGCAAAGAACCATGGTTGACGGTGTTTTCTTTGCACAGAACCATGGTTGACGTGTTGTTGCTCTTTTTTTTGCAAAGAACCATGCTTGACGTTCATTTGCTGGAGAATATGTTTTTGTTGCCCTTGTCCCTTGTTGGTTTCCCAGAAAATCTATCGCCGGACATATATTTTTGTTCCGGGGCTTAAGCAAATTGAAGTTGAAAGGAATGGAAAAGAGTGACTCCCTCAGACAACTGCAGTGGGCCATCTCTTCGGAGCTTGAGGTGGAGTCCCTGCACAACGAGGTGGAGGCGCGATCGGCAGAAACCGATCGAAACCCTGTCGCAGGTGTTCTACTGTGGATGGACAAAATCCATTTCGCACCACTTGGAATCCATGGTTGAAACCGTAACGTTTGTTGGCAGTTACGTTGGAATCACCTTTAAACCCATAGGAGGTGAGTTTGATTCGATATCTGACATGTTCCCACGCGCAAAACCTCGGGTGGCACGGGTCTCAACGGGAAGCCCGAGCAGCGCAGAAGCGATGCAGCCGTTTGGTCGGAAGCTCCTCTCACGGTTTACTTGGCCCCGAAGCTCCCAAGTCCCAGAATCACCAGCAGAAGTCTGAGTCCCATTTCAACAAAGATCGGTGCTATCAGCACCGGGGGGGGGGACCAAAAACTGAAGCTGACCACGAGAAGACATTTACAAGAACAACCCTCATGTGTTCCTTGAACAAAAACTGTGTGAATTCTCTTCTTTGTGTAGGTTTCCCTTCAAAATGCCGCCTGGTTCTTTTCATACCTGTTTTCCCCTCCCTTTGGGTAGGTTATGAATTTCGTGTGGGACTCGTCCATTTCAGCTCCTCGCGCCCATCTAAATGTTCCACAACTCCGCCAGACTCCCAAGTTTCGCACCAAAAAATCCCCGCAGCTCCACAAAACACCCATCCAAATTGGCCCAAACAACTCCAGGAGCCACGTCTTTGCTGCCGCAGCCGTACTGTCCCCTCCCGGCCCAGACCGCCCTTGGCCGATCCGCTTCGAGCCGAGGCCCTGCAGTCAGAGGCCTCGGAGCTGCGGGGCCAGCTGAAGCGCGCCCAGGCGCCTGCGCGCTCCGCGCGAGCGCGCCAAAGGGCGCGGGGGGGCGTTCGGGGCTCGAAAGAAGTTTCGGCGCGGCGGGGTCGGCGTGGTCCCGCCCAAGGGGGGCAAAGAAGCCAGTTTTTGGGTAGGTTCCCAGCGGAATCCCGCTCAACCTAGGTTGGTTTGCCCAAACAAGGCAAGGAGCCACAGCGGGGTTTTGGGGCTGGAAACAATTGCTTGGTTGTGGTGTTTTTCACCAAAGGGGGCAAGGAGCCACTTCTTGGTTGAATTCCACAGCGGAATCCGGTTCAACCTGGCTTTTTAGGTCTTTCTAGTTGGTGAAGGGTGGCTGGGTGTCCGAATGTGACGCACTAAAGTAAAACTTTTAGCTGGGAATCTTGCGCCCAATTCCCCCATAAAGCGAAGAACGCGACGAAGGCCTTTTGTTTGAGGCTAATCGGGTGGATTTGGGGTGCCTTCTTTGTGGGGGACGAGCACCGGAAGTTGGCCGCCGTCCGCCGGCGTGTCATCGTTCGGGTCGGGCTTAGCGCCCGTCTCAGAAGATTTTATACATAGCGTGGGCGGATGCTAGGTCCCCCAGCTAGGTGCCCTTTTACCCCTTTTTTGTTGTTCCCCTACTAAAATAGACTACTGAAAAAGGGTACCCTTATTCTAACCTCTCTACTGGAGGACCGAGTATGCAGCAGAGTAACCCATTCTTTTTGTGGGCCGAGAAAAGGGAAGGGTCCTGGACATGTGTTCACAACCACAAGCTTGCGCTGTTCTTTGCGAGTGAATAGGCACAACACCCCCTAGCTGTATTCCAATGAATCGGCACAAAGCCTCAATGTCGAATTGGGCAATGTTTTGGGAACACCATTCTTGGTAAACATGGTGGGGTTTATGTTTGCTGTTTGGTTCCAACTATGTCGTTTTGGTGGGAGGGGGGCTGCAGAAGAAGCAAAGTCGATAGCATGCAAAAGCAAAGTTGAATGCAGAATCAAATCTTAAATTTGGTTGCCAACACACGGTAAGGAGTCTTGACTGTGGCACACTGGCTTTGAAGTCTCTCGTTTCTACCCTTGTGCCCATCGGGTCTTTAGAACAACCTGCTTGGGTTTGGGTGGTTCTATGACAGATTGCAGCGGGCTTAGGATTACAGGAGTTTGGCTATGCAATGCAGAAGGTGTTCACATGAATCATAGCGAGCCCACCGATTCGGCTGCTCCGAGCCCTTACAAGATGATCTTACTTGCTGAGTTGGCGAACTTTAAGTTTGTTTCTTTGCCCAGAGGCTCCTGGGGCTTTCAATAGAAGACCCAGACCCTCCATTGGACACGCCGGAGGTGTATGGGGGTCTCAAAACCTGGATGGTTGAGGGCCCTAAATCAATCGCGGGCCTCTGGGTCGCAGGTGTCTTCCTCATGTAAGTCCAGGCCCAAAAGCTTCGGCTTGTTCTTTGGCCCAAGCTGGCCAGTCAACTCAGCGGGGGTTTGGGGCCCAACCAGGGCAGAGACTTGGGGCCTTAAATCGCTGCTGCGCCAAGCGGGTCGTTGGAGCAACCCTGGTGTTGGCTGGCTCGGGTCGGTGGACGCCTGTAATTATGTCTCCCAAAAAGGCGTCAGAGTCGCTGCCGCCGCGCGTCCGACCGCGGTAGGTAGAGACCGCGGACTGGACGGAACGAGCGCCTCAGGAAGAAAGGGGTACGAGGGCGCCTGAGGGATTCTTCCGCAGCCCCCAGAAAGAGTCAAAGAGAACTTTAAGAGGGTTGCAAGCATTTCCTGTTGGAAGGGGCGCTCCCGTTTTGCGGGCAAAGTGCCGCCTGCATTCAAAATTCAAAGGCCTGCTCCGAACCTCCAGACGACAACCAAACCAAAAGGATATAAAAGCGCTATTTGCTTCTTTCGGTGTCCTTTTCCAGCGACCAAATGGTTTTGCAATCCACCTACCGCTTTATTCGGGATGGGCCAAAACCTAGACTTTGGGACGGCCTTTGTCGGGGCGATTCCTAAGAATCCTCATCTGCGGGGAAGCGCGTGACGGACTGAATTTGAGGTTTGAGTTCAGGGTTTGGTGAAACACTTCATAGGCTACTTGAAGGGGAAGCCTCAATGACAGGCGCCCCCAGGATTTGCAGTTTGACCTGAGAGTTTCAAATCTAGTTGAACACATAGTTGGCATGAACCTGGGCTACAAAAAGATTTAATTTGCAATATTTCGGGTAGACCTAATAATTAAATACAGAACAGAGAGTCAGCACTTGTTATTTTCTGCGCACCCCAGGTGTTGGCCGAGGGACCCCTTTTGGGGTGGTTCAAACAGCTTCTTGGGGTATCAAACGATTCGATTCTTCTCTGTTGCAATGGGAAATCCCAATGGGGATGTGGGCAATTGGATTGGAAAACCAACCCAAACCGTTTTGAACTCAACCAGATCCCTCCCTGTTTCGTCCAGGTCCAACCTTTTGAACTTCTACCAAAAGTAATTCTCTGGAAAGATGCTGCTTTCTCCTTGAGGACGCTTGAAGATGAAGGTTAGGAAAAATCCCCTTGCCATAGATGGGCATGGTTTTGGGTAGGCCATTTGAGGGTTGATCAATATTCCGTTCGGCCCCATGACAAAATGACCATGCTAACTTTTACGTGGGAAACAAGTTAACTCTTGGTGGTCTCCGAGCAACGGCCATCCCATGTTTACCGGACCCTTCGATCCGAGGCCATGGTGGCGGCGTCTCAACTCGCCGAGGGCCAGAGCAAGGCGAGAGCCGAGCACCCCGCACGTTCACGGGGCGGCCCACCGGGTCCCGGGTAGCACCCCCGCCCCCTCCAAAGACTTCCATTTGCTCAAGAATATGTGTTATGTTCCCCTGTTAGTTTTTAAGGGAACTTATCGCTACAGTACTGGAAATAGTTTTATTTTTTCCAGGGGTCTAAAATGCCTGAGGCACCCAACGTGCCCTTTTTTTTAGGTACGAGAAAAAACCGCTCGAATTCTGCTCGACCCCAAAAAAAAAGCTCGCCCCCCAAAAAACGCTCGACCAAATCCCCTTCTTCCATCCGGTTTTTGGAAAAACGCTCGAAGCAGGAAAAAGTGTACGTTTACCAAATTTTGCTGACGACCCCTGGTTTTGCAATACGTTTGGGCCAAGGGCAGAAATTTAGGTAACGAAGGGTGCTCCAGGTGGAAGAAGAAAAGCAAGTTAGGTTGTGTGTGTTTTGTTCCATGTCGCCATCGCGAAATGAAACCATGGGCATGAAACCAGAACGTTGGTTGCTATTTACGTTGGGGGAATCGAATCAGAAGCCCTGGTTTCTTAGGTGACGCAAGATTTCGTCCATCCGAACACTCCTGACTCATGCCCCGATGGTTCCTGGCCGCAGTGCTTGTCACCAATCCCTACTCAGCCGGCCACACCGTTTTCCCCGGACCGTACCTTGTCCCACTTGGCCAACGTCATTTTTTGTTTGGTGGTGTCCTCAATGGTCAGGACCTGGTGAGCAACCCC